>JAJEJO010004358.1:230138-411554 GCA_020662805.1 Glaucomys volans
ACTTAAAATCAGATTACTACAGTGATGCAGCCACATCAATGTTCATACCTGCCCAATTCACAATAGCTAGATTGTGGAACAAACCTAGATGCCCATCAATAGATGAATGGATAAAGAAACTGTGGTATATATACACAATGGAATATTATTCAGCCATAAAGAAAAATAAAATTATGACCTTTGCAGGGAAATGGATGGAACTGGAGAAGATCATGTTAAGTGAAATAGGCCAATCCCAAAAAAAAACCAAAGGCAGAATCATCTCTCTTAAAAGTGGTTGATGACACATAGCAGGGGTGGGGAGAGGCTTGGGAGGAATAGAGAAGGGATGGATTGTATAGAAAAAAATGAGTGGTGGGGAGGGAGTGGGGAAGGGAAGATAATAGAGTGAGACAAACATCTATACCCTATGTATATGTATAAATATGCATATTGTATGATTCTACTTTGTGTACAACCAGAAAAATGATAGTTGAACTCCATTCGTGTACAATGACCTAAAATTAAAAAATAAATTAATTAATTAAAAAAAAATAAGAAATAAAGTTTGAAGCAAGACAAAAAAAAAAAGAAAGAAGTAAAAGAAAAGGAAATAAGGATTGAATGGTTACTGCCCTATTCCTTACATGTTCTCCAAAAACAAGTTTCCTATGTTGAAATAAAGAATATTTTCCTGTGGCATAGTTGCACCTGGTTCTCAATCAGGTGCAATTTTTCCCTACTTCCTGATCCAATGAATATTGAAAATATGTAGAAATATTTTTGTCACAACTTGGTAATAGGGTGCTACTCAGATACAGTTGATAGAGGACAAAAGTGTTGGTAAATATTGTGTATTGTACAGGAAACTTTCACAACAAATAATTTTTCAACCCATAATATCACAAGGGCTGATAGTGAAAACCTTATCTAAATTCTGGAAAAAAGAACAATTTTATTCAAGTCCATTGAATTCAGTGCCTCTTATTTATACATAATTCCCAATCCTACTTTAATTACTCTAAGCATTATAAACTGTATACTTACTGTTTACAATAGAGGGGAAAGCACTGGGGCACTTATAGACTACCAACTAGATAGGTAAACTTCAAAATTTATCTTCAAAATTTTGGGCTATGTTTGATACCCTTGATGAAATCAACATTCATTTATTTGCAAATATATAGTCATCTAGTTATCAAATATTGTTGGACAGTACCTCTGTGCCTGGGTTTTTTTTTTATTATTACTAAGAGTCAAAATAAAACAGTCTAACATGTGACTTTGTCTTTGAAATAGCTACATTGCAGGGCTTACACATTGTAGATTCTAAGGCTGAATTCTGCTTACAGATATAGTTTCTTGACTAGTAGAATATTTTTAATAATTTTCTCATATGTAAATTTGTAGTTGTAGATGAACACAATACCTCTTATTTATTTTGATGTGGTGCTTAGGATCAAACCCAGTGCCACACACATGCTAGGCAACCTCACTACAACTAAACTACAACCACACCCTACATAGTATTTTTTTAAAATTTATTTGTTCTAATTGGTTATATATAACAGTAGAATACATTTATACATTTTGATAGATCAAACAAATGGAGTGTAATCTCTCATTTTTCTGATTATACATATTGTAGGATCACATAGGTCATGCAGTCATATATGTACATGAGGTTGTAATGTCCATTACATTCCACTATCATTCCTACCCCCATACCACTTCCCCTCCCTTCACTCCCCTCTACCTAATATAAACTAACTCTATTCTTCCCTATTTGCTCCCCCTTAATGTGAATTAGCATCCACCTATCAGAGAAAACATTTTGCCTTTGGTTTATTGTGTTTGACTTATTTTGCTTAGCATGATATTCTCTAACTCCATCCATTTACCAACAATTGCCATAATTTCATTCTTCTTTAAAGCTGAGTAATATTCCATCATATATGTGTATGTGTGTGTGTGTGTGTGTGTGCGCACGTGCCACATTTTCTTCATCCATTCATCTGTTGAAGGGCACTTAGATTGGTTCCATAGTTTTGCTATTGTGAGTTGATTTGCTATAAACATTGATGCAGCTGTATAACTGTAGTATGCTGAGTTTAAGTCCTTTGAGTATATAAACCAAGAAGTGGGATAACTGGGTCAAATGGTGGTTCCATTCCAAGTTTTCTGAGGAATCTGCATACTACTTTCCATAATTGTTACACCATTTTGCATTCCCACCAGCAATGTATAAGTATACCTTTTTCCCCACATCCTCACCAACATATATTGTTGCTTGCATTCCCGATAATTGCCATTCTGATTGGAATGAGATGAAATTGTAGGTTAGTCTTGATTTGCATTTCTGTTGAACATTTTTTCATATATCTGTTGATGGATTATAGATCTTTTCCTGTGAAGTGTCTGTTCAGTTTCTTAGACAATTTATTGATTGGGTTATTTGTTTTGATATTAAGTTTTTTAAGTTCTTTATATATCCTAGAGATTAATGCTTAATCTAAGGTGCATGTGGTAAAGATTTTCTCCTAATCTGTAGGCTCTCTCTTCACATTATTGATTATTTCTTTTTCTGAGAAGAAGTTTTTTAGTCTGAGTCCATCTCATTTATTGATTTTTCATTTAACTTTATTTTTGAATATTTTTTTAAACATCTAAGGTAGGGGGATACATTTTATAGTTTGGCCATAGTAACCACTTATGTTAACTGCTATGCCCTTGAAAACCTTTGAGTTTGAAATTACTAGATTTCAGTTTGGAAAAAAATAGTGGTTGCATGAAATGTGGAAAAAGGAATAAAAGAAATGCATATGATCATCAATTTCTAGGTCTTCTTTAAATTGAGATAGCTTGTTCAGATATTATTCAAGCTCAAACATTTTATAATATCAGAAGTGTACTAGTAATATTTGCTTTAGGAGAAGTCTCCAAGAAAGAGATAAGGCTTGATTTTATCCTTGAAGAATGGATAGGATATGTTGATGGAAAGAGATGATATTAGAGTTCAGAGACATTATTATTAGACAGTGCTATGAGAAAAATAATGATCTAAGTTTTCAATCAAAAGACATAGATTTGAAGATTGGATTTAAAAACAAGATGTACCATTTGCAGTTTAAAAGAGACTCATCTGACCAGTGCACACCAAGATTGAAGGTGAAAGTATGGGAAAAATATGCCATGAAACTGGAGACCAGAAACAAGCAGGAGTAGCACTCTCACATGCGACAAAGTAGAATTTAAGCCAAAATTAATCAGAAGAGACAAAGACTATCAGTTCATAGTGGTGAAGGGAATCTTCCAAAAAGAAGTTATAATGATTACAACATTTACACTCAATGGAACATGAATGGACATGAAACCAATTCTTCTTGATATAAAGAATCAAATAGACCAAATACTGGGTGATTTCAGCACATTTGTCACCAGTAGATAGATATTCAAGTTATAAAATAAGTAAAGACTCTTCAAAAATAAAAAAAGCTACTAATCAAATGGGCCTAACTGTCATGTAGAGAATATTTTATCAATTGACAATTAAGTTGCTTTCTTAGTAGTGTATGGAATTTTGTATAAAATATATATTTTAAGGCACAAGTCAAATCTTAGTATATACAAAAAAATGGAGTCAATTCTTTGCATCCTATTAGATCATAACAGAATGAAATTAGAAATCAATGCCAAGGTAAAAAACAGAAAAGATTCTGAACATTCTAATGAAAAGAATACATTTTTGAGTGAGAAATGGATCACATAATAAATTAGAGATGAATTTTAAAAAATTTTAGAAGCAAATCAGAACACAGACACACCATATCAAAATTTCTGAGACAGCATGAAAGCGCTTCTATTAAGAAAGAATATAGGGCTGGGGTTATACCTCAGTGGTAGAACACTCGCTTCACACATGCAAGGCACTGGGTTCAATCCTCAGCACTGCATAAAAATAATAAAGATATTGTGTCCATTTACAATGAAAAAAAGAAAAAGAAAAAAAGAAATAATGCAGCAAATTTAAAAATAAAAGAAAGAATATAGCACTGAGTTCCTGCATTAAAAAATACAGAAAGATCCCAAATAATCTAATGTTACACCTGAAGTCCTTGGGAAAAGAAGAACATGCTAAGACCAAATTCAGTAAAAGATAGGAAATAATTAAGATCAGAATTGAAATTAAGGAAACTGACAATAAAGTAATATAAGGATAAATAAAAAAGAGTTGATTTTCTGAAAACATAAACACAATTTAAAAACTCAAACTAACAAAAGAAAGACCCAAAATAACAAAATTCAAATACAGAAAGTAGATGACACCACAAATGCTTATGAAATATAGAGAATCATTAGAAATTATTTTGAAAATTTGTACTCCAATAAGCTAAAAAATCTTGGAAGATATTTGCAAATTACTACACACCTATACCTACCTATATTTTACCAGGAGGATATAGAAAACTTAAGCAGATCAATAAATAAGGAAACTGAATTAGCTATTAAATGCCTTCCAACAAAGAAAAGCCCAGATGGATTTTCAGCTGAGTTCTACTAGACCTTCAAAGAAGAAGTAATGGACAATCCTCTTTAAATTGTCCCATAAAATAGAGAATGAAGGAAAACTGCCAGATTCATTCAATGAAACCAGTATCACACTGATAACCAAAACCAGATAAAGACACATCAATGAAAGAAAACTTAAGACCAATATCTCTGGTAAGCATAGATGCAAAAATACTTAATATTGGCAACCCACAGTTAAAAATCATATTAAGAAGACATGGATCCAAAAGACATTAATTTTTTAAATTAATTTTTTTAAAAAGTAAACCATAAATGGATTGAAGAGGGAATAGTAGAGTGGAGGAAAGGGGGTGGGAGTCTGGGGGTGGAAAAGTACTGGGAAATCAATTGGAGAGTATTGGATTCCATGCTTTTGTGATTATGTAAAGGTGCATCCTGGTGTTATAACTTAAAAGAATAATTTCTTAAAATAGTAGACTGCACCAGAATCAAGTGGGTTTCTTCCCAGGGATTCAAGGTTCATTCAACCTATGAAAATAAATAAAAATAATTCATCCTAGCCAGGCATGGTGGCGCATGCCTGTAATCCCAGCACCTGGGAGTCTGAGGCAGGAGGATCGTGAGTTCATAGTCAGCCTCAGCAATTTGGCAAGGCCCTAAGCAACTCAGTGAGACCCTGTCTCTAAATAAAATACAAAATAGGGCTGGAGATGTAGCTCAGTGGCCGCCGAGTGTCCCTGAGTTCAATCCCCAGTACCAATAATAATAATAATAATAATAATAATAATAATAATAATTCATCCTATAAATAGTGTTACAGGCAAGAATCACATGATTATTTCAGAAGATGCAGATAAATCATTCCACAAGTCTAGCACCCTTTCATGTTTAAACACTAGATAATGCAGGTGTAGAAGGAAGTTACTTCAACCGTGTAAAGGATCTATATGAAACACTCAAGGAAAACATTATACTGTACAGAAAATAAAACTGAAAGCATTTCCATCATGCACAACCATAGAAATGAAAATTTGTACCCCATATGTGTACAATGAATCAAAATGAAGTCTGTAAAAATAAAATAAATTAAAAAACGAGAATAAATAAAAATTAAAAATTAAAAAAGAAAAACAGAAACAAGGAAAAGACATCTATGCTCACCACTCCTATTTAATACAGTCCTTGAAACTCTAACCTGAGCAATCAGGCAGCAGAAGGAAATTAAAGGAATATAAATAAGGAAGAAAAAAATCATATATATTTCCCAATGACATTATCCTGTATATAGAAGACCATAAAATGTCTATTTGAGGACTTACAGTGTTGTTAAACAAATCTAACAAAGTATCAGAATACAACACCAACACACATTGATCAATCAATTTCCTATTCTCCAATAATTAATCTGCTGAAAAAGAAATAAGGAAAACCATCCCCATTCACCATAACCTAAAAAATTACCTGGAAATAAATCTCCGGAAAGAGGTAAAAAAATCTTTAAAATTAAAATTAGAGTATTAAAGACTGAAATTCAAGAAAACCCTAAATGATGGAAATGTTCTTGTATAGTTAGAAATAGCATTATCAAAATGGTAATACTACCAAAGGTGTTACACAGATTCAGCGTAATCCCCCCGAAATACTAATAGCATTTTTCACAGGATTAGAATAAACAATTCTAAATTCATTTGGAAGAATACCTAGAATAGCCAAAAAATCCTGAGTAAGAAGAGCAATGTTGGAGGCATCACAATACCAGACCTCAAATTATACCACAGAAAACAGCCTGGAATTGGCATCAAACTATACAAGAAGACCAATGGAATAGAATAGAACACAAAGACCAATCCACATACTTATAGAATTCCTGTACTTGACAAAATTACCAAAATGCATGTTGGAGAAAAGGTAACCATTTTAGCAAAAGGTGCTACGAAAACTGGAGATACACACACACACACACACACACATATATATATATGTAAACAAGATACATATCTCTCACCCTACACAAAAGTCAACTCAATGCGTATCAAAGGTTTAGGAATTAGACCAGAATCTATGCATCTGCTAGAAGAAAATTCAGCATCAAAACTCCATCATATGTTTGCAGGCATGGACTTCCTTAAGAAAGCCCCTAAAACACAAGAAACAAAACCAAGAATTAGTAAGTGGGATTGCATCAAATATCAAAGTTTCTTCACAGCAAAGGAAATGATTAGTAGCATGAAGAGAGAGCTTACAGAGTGGGAGAAAATCTTTGCCAGCTACTCATCTGACAAGGGATTAATATCAAGAATATATAAAGTACTAAAAAGCTTAAAGCAAAAGTAAAATAACCAGTCAATAAATGGGTAAAAGAACTAAACTGATACTTCTCAAAAGAAGAAACACAAATGGCCAACAGATATATGAAAAAATATGAACATTTCTAGCAGCTAGGAAAATTGTATCAAACTGCACTAAAATTTTTTCTCACTCCAGTCAGAATGCCAATTATTAATAATAAATACTCATAATGATGTGATGAAAAAAGTACACTCATACATAGTTGGTGGGACTGCAAATTAATACAGCCAGTCTGGAAAGCATTATGGGAACTCCTCAAACAAACAAATAAACAATAAATGGAACCACTATATAGTTAGCCCACTCCTTGATATTTATCCAAATATCCCAAGTCAGCATCCAATCACATCAATGTTTATAGAAGAGCAAATCACAATAGCCATGTTATTGAACCAACCCAGATGACTATCTACACACTAATGTACAAAGAAAATGTGGTATTTATGCAGAATGAAGTTTTACTCAGCCATAAAGTAGTATGAAATTATGACGTTTGCTGATAAGTGGATGGAACTGGAGCACATAATGCTAAGTGATATAAGTCAGACCCAGGAAGTTAAGGGTTGAATGTTTCCTCTCATGTGTGGAAACTAGACCAAATTAAGGGGAAAAGAAGGAGATGTAGAATATCATGAAAATATATGAGAGATAAGTAGAGTAGGGGAAAAGGTTTGAGGAGAAGATGGGTGTTATGGGAAAGAGAGGAACAGTGGAATAAAACTGGCCAAACTATTCTACATACGTATATAAATATACCATGGTGAATTTCATCTTTCTGTATATCCACAAAGTACTAATAAATAAATGGAAAAAGGAGAAAAAGGGTATGGAGGAATGGAAGGAACAGCAACTGGGGATGGAATTGTAGCTAATTTTATTCTATGATTATAAAATTATGTCAAAATAAACTTCAATATTATGTATAAGTATAATGCACTAATAAACATTAAATAAAATATACATGTACATGAAGATTTAAGCAATAATTACTGAATGGATGTAGTTATTCCAGATGTTTGCTATGACAAATAAGAAGACATCAGGACAAGAATGTCAGAATACCTTGAATGATAGCATGTGTGTAGTTTTTTCATGGTAATGCAGAACCATAGCAGATTTATACAAATGGAATTGATATAATAATCAAAAAATGTAGAGATTGCTATTGTTTTTTCACCTACCTAGTCATCATCAAATAGACATGCCTCAGATAATAAACCTTGATAAATATTTGTTGAAAAAAATAATGGAAGCAATTGTTATGTAACATTAGGCAATGCAAATAAAAAATATGAACTCAAGACCAATTAGAAGGCTATTTCAGTCCTCCATGTACAAGGCATTAATCTCACTGAATTTTAGTGAAAGGATAAAAAGTAATGTCTTGAGAAAAAATTTATTTGAAAAATTCAGTCTTGATTGCCTATAAGAATTGAAAAAAAATATCCAGTCAAAAAATGTTCCTGCCAATATTCTCACCCATTACCTGGGGTAAAAACAGTTAAATAATGAAAATTTGCAATATATATTTATAATTCACTTATGTGGAATCCTGAGATACATCCATAAAACTAATATATAAATAATATTGTTCCTATGAGCAAACTTCTGAATTCCCCATGTTAAATTAGCACAAACTATTCAAAGTTGAGATTTATACATAAAAATTGCTAGATTAGCCTCCAAGTATTTGAGAATAGATAAATCATTAGAATGGAAAATCATGAATTGCCTTGATTGATGCACTTTCATCAAACCAAAAGTAATATCAACATTTATCCATGAAAAATAATAAAATCATCTAACTTGATTTTCAACACTGAATTAAGTATAGTTCAGAAAGTATAACTCTGTCAAACATAATTTTTCTGCACTCCAAGATGTCACAAACTCTTTAAAACATGTATTTTAAAAAGAAAAAATATCTAAATTTATTTGATCTCCTTGTATCTCTAAAACTAGATACTAATGATTCTAAATATCATGTTTCTTGATTGCTGGGGGATATTTGGTAGGTTTATGATGATTTACATACTTTTCATTTCACAGAAAATAACAGCATGGAATTAGATGCAGTGTGCAGTTGTGAGGTGGGAAGTGCCATAGTTGCTTCTTCCTAAATACCTTAGAAGATTCAGAGCAATAGGTCTTATAAAAAATTTAGGAGGTTTCCGTCCTATAATCAAGCTCCAGAGGTCACTTAAAGGTTGTTTTAGCTTTTAAACACACACAATCCCTAAACATTACAGAAGTGATATTAGAAGTTTTTGACAGAAACACAGGCTACTAATTGAGGTGAGAGGAATTACGAATAAACTAAAACAGTTGCCATTAGTGGTATTGAAATTGAGGACAGTTGTTTATACTTTTCATTGAAATTAAAGCTTGGTTAAATAAAAATTTCAGAAATATAAATGTGTAGCACCATCAACTATCCAGTAGGAAGAATATGAACACATCATAAATTTCTTTTGATGAAATTTTAAAAGCACAGAATATAATTTGTTCTGTTTCCCCCCAGTACTTCCCCTTTCTTTCCCTCCCCTCTCCCCTTCCCTCTACTCTCCTATCTTTCAGATACTTATTTAGTTTTTTAAATTTAGTGTCTCATGGATATACATGATTGTGAGGTTCACTGAGGTATTTTCACTGTGGTGTATTCATACACATACATAGGAAAGTTAAGTCAAATTTATTCCACTGTCTTTTCCCATTTCAACCCTCCTCTCTTCCTTTCCTTTCCCTTTGTATAATCTAGTGATCTTTTTTTCTATTATTTTTTTATCCACCCCCTTATTTTGGATTAACTTCTGGATATCAGAGAAAACGTTGAACTTTTGAGTTCTGGAGTCTGACTCATGTCACATAGGCCTGATAGTCTCCAATTTCATCCATTTATCAGCAGATGCCACAGTGGTATTCTTCTTTATGGCTGAGTAATACTCCATTGTGTATATATAACATTTTCTTTATCCATTCATCTGTCAAAGGGCACATAGGTTTGTTCCATAGCTTGGCTACTGTGAATTATGCTGCTCTAAATGATATGGCTGCATCACTGTATTATGCTCATTTAAAATATTTGAATATATACTGAGGAGTGGGACAGTTGAGTCCTATGGCATTTCCATTCCCATTTTTTTAGGACTCTTTATACTCCTTTCCAGAGTGGTTACACTAATTTGCAGTCCCACCAACAATGTACAAGTGCACCTTTTCCCGTACATCCTTATACTGTCACTTTCTTATGAAATTAGTTTAAATGTGAATTGATCCTGAATACATATTGGATATTATATTCATGTAAACATAAATTTTAGATAGAAAACTTCACAAACATTATTGCTCTAGTCTAAGTGTCCCATGAATATTACAATGTCAAAAACTAATCCTGGAGGCCTTTAAGAGGTAATTAGTCCATGCAAGTAGACCCCATATAAATGAAACCCAAAGGAACTTCTTTGCCACTTCCATCATATGAGTAAATAACAAGGAGGTGCCATTCTTTGACAAAGTGAACAAACCCTTAACAGACACTGAATCTACTTTGTATACTGTTCTTGGGCTTCCCAGCCTCCAGAACTGTAAGCAATAAATTTCTTTCTCTTATAAGTCATTCAGCCTAAGAAAGTTTGAAATTGGAGTGATTCTAATTGACTAAGAGTTTCCTAATACTGAATCTGAAGCTGGTTCCAATGAATCAGCAACGAGTTCAGAGCAATGTCAACCATGTTCAATTATTTTTACCTACTTCATCATATTTTTTGTGATTATGTATTTGTAGTATTGGAAAGTTCTGAAAATGAGAAAGTCATCTTTGCATTTCTTATTTTTTAATACAAAGCATCATCTCCTGATTTAGATTGTTACCAAATGATAGCCTTAACTTCATTGCTATGTATGATGATAGAATAAATTATTTATTACAGTCTGTCATTCGTCTGGAGAAAAATAATCTTCTTCCTCTATATTAAAGTGGTTTTCAGGCAAATCAATCAACCATACTTCATGTCATAAGACTGTCTTTGGGTGTTAATAAAGCATTCTGTAATAAGGAGATTTATGTGTCATATTTATAGACAGTAAAAAAGTATAATAGGCTGCTTAAGAAAGGACTATGGTTCTGTATTTTCTGATAATATTATAACTTAAAATTCTTCCTGTATAGTCTTCTTTTTAAATATGTGTATCTATACAACAACATATATTTTACTCATATTGACTTTAGAAATCTAATCAAGAATCTTTAGAAGTATATTTCACTAAAATAAAACTCCTGTATTTTAAAAATATGGAGAAAAAATGACTATGCTCTACCTTGGGCATTACCTCCTAGATAAGAGCATATATTCATTTATGTGCTTTTTTTCTTGGATATGCTTTCATAAGTGTGCTATTATTTTTAAGAATAAAATGTAAAGTCATCCCATCTAGGCATTGATCACTAATAATTTGGCAGAATATGTGATGGTAGAAAATGTAAAAAAATATTAAGAGGAAATATCACAGTATATCAATTTCTAAAGGAATGTAAACCATTATTTCAAATAGAGACACTTTTCTGGTTAAATATTCAATTATGGGTACAATTTATCTATGAATACTTCCAGGCCAAGTATAATTCATTGCTTCCACATTACCAGTATAAGGAAATAATGACATATACTACAAATTGAAATAATGATTTATCTTAGGATCATCATTTTCAGTTTGGTAATTGAATAATGCTTGTCTTAAGAGGATAGAAACAGAATCATCAATAATCTTTTAGGAAATGTATAAGAAATTCCCTTTTCTATTATCTGGAAATCAGGTAAGAGTTATTCAAATTTATGGGTAAAATGTTTAATTCTGAAAGTAGTGATTTGATAAATATATTTGACATTGTTCAATATCAAATATTGAATATCAATATCAAATATCAAGTTATTTTGATAGTTCAAAAGTGAAAGCAGAGCCAGAAGGGGAAAGGAAAAGGGATAGGATAAGGAAAGACAATGGAATGAATCTGATCTATCTTTCATATGCACACATATGAATCTCATCATCATTTTTATCCAAAAGACTTTAATTTTTTTTAAAAAATACTATAAGTAAATAGCAGAAAAATCAGTAGAGAGAAAGTAACAGGGGGAGGGAGGAGGAAAGGGAAAGGGGAAGTACTGTGAACTGAATTAGAAAAAATTATATTCCATGCTTTTATAATTTTGTCAAAATGAATCCTAATGCTGTGTATAACTAACAATATAAATTAAAAATAAATACTAGGTAAAATAATGGAAGGAGCTAACTTTGTAAAACATTATTGAAATAGAAGACATATGCAAAATATCTTTTAGAATACATAGGCATACAATGGTATCCATAAGTGTCATATAATATTAAGATTTAAGAATTTTCTTTATTTGTTGTTATCTATGGTTTCCTTGATTATGTAAAATGGAAAAACTTTGAAAAATATCTGACTGCATCTTATTTATTAAATAAGAATTGCAGTCTGTAAGAGAAATGTACTTAAAATGACCCAAAAATAAATCTCACTTACTTTATATTCTTTAGAAAGCATAGTGAATTTGATACTCTTTTTAGTACTAAAGAATCTACAGATATGTCTATAGTGTGTTGTTTATTTATATACAATTTACTGGGATGTCTTTCATTTTGGCTTGCTTCTATCTTTGAATACCACAGATAATATTCTTGTCCTCAGAGACTCATCTAACAAGAGCTTGGGTTTCTAAAAATTCAGTTAGGTTGTTAGATTACTTACTAGGATAGGCTGGTGAGTTATTTCATGTCCTTATGGTACTGAATTAGATTGCTAAAGTACAACCTTTACAATCTATCACTTTTTCAGATCTTTTAAGTGCCATTGATATCATCCAGGAAATTTCAATCTCCATAGTGAGGATGGGCTTTGGGAATTATTGATGTCTATAATATGGTAATATTTCAAGGCAACAATGTCATTTTTGTGTAGTTTGTGTAGGTATTAAAGGAAATGAAATGGGAAATAAAGCAGTCAAAAAGCTTTGTAAAAATCATTCAGAAGTATCAAATATTTAATGATTCAAAGGGGAGTATAATTTATTATGAAGAAAAGCACTGATACCAAATTACAAAAATTAAGTAATGAGTGGTAAACAGGTTTACATAAATACAAATAATTACAAGTGTATTACATTTACCAAATTTATTTCTTAAAATATCCAAAAATATTCTGTTTTGTGAGAATCCAAATATTCTTCTCCTTATGAATGTTTTTTCAACAGATTTCTTTGTAGTTATGTTTTTCTATTAATTGAAACAGCATGGGCATTTGATAAGATAGCAGATTAATTTCTTCCTGCAATAGGTAAAAATGTAATCATAAGCTTACATCAGTTTATTTAATAGAATAAATAGCAGCCATAAACAATACAAGGGTTATAAATATAACTTAGAAAAGTCATATGTTTACACAGCTCCTAGGACATTATTGACCAAATGGTGCTATTCATTTGAGCAATGCTCACAAACAAAAAATTAAAATATAGTTGTTTCCCTGAAATCCTTAAAGTACTAGACTATAAGAAATTAAAAAGAGTATAATATGTTCTCTTAAAGACTGATTAGATGATTCTTTGAAGAATCAAGTAACTCAGGTTTTTCAAATAAAACAATGAATTTTGTTGCAACTAGTTGTTTTGGCTCCATGAATATATTCTTAGTGATTTACCAGAGTTGTGCTTACATTTCTTTAATAAATTATATTGTATAATCCAAAGGTCAATACAAATAGTAAAATTTCCTTTGGTCTGATTCTCTCTTGGTGTGGGGAATATTTTCAGCACCATCAATCAAATATTCCCCACCCTGCAGCTCAAGGGAAGAAGAGTTTCCTATGAAATGGAATAGATGGACAAAGTGGTGCTTATGCAAAAGCTGTAACAAAGACAGAACAGCAAAAACATGATGAATCACTGACATAAGCATTTAGTTAAACTTACTAATAAAGATTCCTTGGGTAGAATTAGTCACAAACGTGTTTTTGTGAATATCACAAAAGTAATAATTTATTATCTTTATTAGGTATATGTCTTCCAAAAGATTTACCCCTTATAGCTTGCACTTTGTTGAAAAACAACTATTTTTTAGGTCTTAATTGCTTTCATTTCCTGAAGCTTAATATTCTTGAAACTAAAATAATTTTGTTCAACTCTCCCAATTATGACAAGAATGACTTATCTTTGACTATCACTCTGAATGTACTCCATCATTTCTGTACACTTCCTCCATTCTCCATCTCCCTGTATTCATTTATAATATTAATTTATTATGCCAGGGTTTATGATTTCTTTTCTATTGACATTATTTGCACTATTTTCCTGGACTTTAATAGCCAAAAAAAAAAAGAAAGAAAAAAGAAAGAAAGAAAGAAAGAAAGAAAGAAAGAAAGAAAGAAAGAAAGAAAGAAAGAAAGCCATTAGTATTTATTGAGCATTTTTCCCCTTCCTGGATTTGTACTAAATGTATTTATGTATATAATTATTATCTTCATTTTACTGTTGAGGACATTTGATGACAGAGATGTTAATTAGTTTTCTGATTCATAAATTATGGTGCTTGATTTCAAGTCCAGAACATTTTTCTTTGTTTTTATTCATTTTCTTAAACTTATTTAATTTTTCATAGGAACTAATTGAATATTAGTATCCTATTGTCCTATTGGTTCTTGGACTGAGAGGAAATAAGAATATGTCTACAGTATGAAAAGAAAGTAAGGATACAGCAGTGAAAAGATCTCCTATTATTGATCTGATCTTTCTGATCCCTAACCTGTTTGGTACAAGATTAAAAAAACAAAAATAAAAAGGCATAACTTTTCACCTTAGCCCATCTTATTATTATTCAGTTAGACTATCTTCACAAGAAGGAACATAGGAAAAGGGTAATGATGGTGTGCTTACGGAATTTCATGGCAATGGGAATGTCTATACATGTAGGGCTTTTGCATTCCTGGTAAAGGCTTAGCTATTGAGACATTGATTTGGTATGGTTTTTGGATCATTGTCCTGACCTCTACTTATGCTCTTCACAGTTTTGTACTTCTTCCTAGAAATGGGATATTTCCATATGCCATATTAAGACTGCAGAATCAGAAGTACTATTTGAGGTTTATGTACCTATCTTTGCTGTAGTTGTTTTCTCTGCTGCTGCCACCACCTACTGTATCAGAGAAATCTTATCAGGTTTCCAAGTAGGAGTAAGTCTAAAATTCTTCTACAACATAAGAAAAGGTTGAATCTAGCATGTCAACATTGCTTATAATAATACTAACTGCACCCATATTTCACAGTTCTTTGAAACAGAGGTTCCTTTTGTTCTGGCAGACTGAGTCATATTTTTCTCTTCCCAGAGGTGGTTGTATCATGCTCTTTACCATGGAGCACAATAACAAATTTTAGACAATAAGGAAGTATTTTATAAATTTATATATAGCATTCAGTTAATATAAGAACTTTTGCAGTATTATTAGGAAGTCCTATGGTTTTAATTGGTTGCCTGATATGAAATCAGTTGATTTAACTCTAGCTGAGTATATTCATTTACTTAACCTTATTATTAAACATTTCACTTGTTATAATAGCCTTTCTGACAGGTGTAGGATGATATCTCATTAGACCAATTTAATCATTCAACAAGGTAAACACATAAAAGCATCACATTATACCTCGTAAATATACTAATAGTACCTGACTTACAGTTCTATGATGATTGTAAAGCAATATACAATATGTGATGTGATACTCTCTTTTGATGCTGGTCAGTGGCAGTGAGGTGCAGTTCCCGGTGACCCACATGATAACAAAAGCAAATATTGATAGTCTACAGCATACTGTGTTGCTACACTATGATGTTCAGTAGGTTACTTTTATTATATATATTCAACTTATGACATTTTCAATTTATGAGGGATTTATTGGAATGTAACTCCATGACAGGTAGAGGAACCTCTGGACACAATTTCTATTGGTCAATTAAAATAACATTTAAAACAAGAATTCAATTCTTTTTCTTCAGAGTAACATTATAGCAACAAACATACTTTTCTCCCCTGCAATTAGATTGCCAGGGGTTAGATTTTCAGAAGGTTAATTAATGTGCAAAAAAAATGAATATTCATTTTGAAATCTTATTGTTCACAGTTTTATTGAGACATACTTGACAAATTATACTATATAAATTTAAAGTTGTGATATGATAATTTGATATATGTATATATGCATTGAGAAATGATTACCACAAGTTATTTATCACATATATAGTTTCACGAGGTTACATTTTTTTGTTTTGTTTTGTTTTGTGGCGAGAGCATTGAGATCTATTCTCTTAACAAAAATATCCAAGTGTAAAATATAGTAGTTAATTCTAGTTACCAATTATATATTAACATCCCAGAAGATTATTCACCTTTTACATGAAAGTTTGAAACCTTCCTTCAACATATCGCCACTTAGGACTGAAAATTGGTGCAGCCACTCTGGAAAGCAGTGTGGAGATTCCTCAAAAAACTAGGAATGAAACCACCATTTGACCTGGTTATACAACTCCTGGGAACATATGCAAAGGAGTTAAAATCAGCATATTATAGTGATGCAGTCACATCAATACTCAATTCACAATAGCTAAGCTATGGAACCAACCTAGGTGCTCTTCAAAAGATGAATGGGTAAAGAAAATGTGGTATATATACACAATGCAGTATAACTCAGCCATAAAAAATAATTCTTTTATGACATTTGCTAGGAAATGGATGGATCTGGAAACTATCATGATAAATGAAATAAGCCAATCCTCAAAAAACAAAGGTCAAATACTTTCTGTGATGTATGGACAGTAACACACAACAAGCAGGGAAGAAAAATACAAGTTTAGTGGATGAGACAAAGAGGAATAAAGGGAAGGGAGGGGGCATTGGATTATGAAAGACAATGAAATGAATCTAACATGACTTTCCTATGTACATATATCAATACACCACAGTGAATCTCCACATCTTGTACATCCAGAAGACTGGGATCCTAATTAGACTAAGACATACTTCATTTTGTATAGATATGTCAAAATATATTCAACTGTCATGTATTACCAAACAGAAAAAAATTTAAAATAAATTTCCCCAGATGGCCTACCACCTGGTAACTGGAAACAATCATTCTACTCTCTGTTTCAATGACTTTCCACATAAAAGTGTGATCACAGACACACACACACACACACACACACGCACACAAAGTGTGATCACACAGTATTTGACTTTCTCTGATTTATTTTACTTAGGATAGTGACCTCAAGCTTCATTCATACTGTGGAAAATGATAGGGTTCTCTGTCTTTTTATCCTGTTTATATCTGAACAGTATTTCATTGTGTGTGTGTGTGTGTGTGTGTGTGTGTGTGTGTATGATCATTTCTTTATCCATTTGTCAATCAACAAACAGATTGTTTCCCTATTTCAGCTATTGTGAATATAATGTTGCAATGAAGACGGGAATGCAGATATCTCTTCAAGCTAGTGATCGCATACTTTTTAGATGTATATTCAATAGTGGGAGGCCTTGATCATATAGTAGCTTTATTTTTAATTTTTCTTGAACCTCCATACTCTTTTCCATACTAGTTGTGCCAGTTTACATTTCTATCAACAGTCCATGAAGTTTTCTCTTTTATTCATAACCTGTCCAACACTCAATATCTCTTGTATCATTGATAACACTTATTCTAAGGTGATATCTCATTGTGATTTTGATTTGCATGACTTATCATCAGTAATGTTAAGTACCTTATCATACAATGTGGGCCATTTGCACATCTTTGGAGAAATGTTTGTTCATGATTTTTGCCCATCTTTATTAAAATTATTTGTGGGTTTGTTTTGTGTTTCATGCTTGTTTGCTTTTTCTTTTGGGTATTGAGCTGCATGAGTTTCCTATATATTCTATATTGCACCTTAAAAGATATATGGTTGCAAATAACTTTTATTTTGTAAATTGTCCTTTTACAGCTTCAAGATGCTTTTCAGCTAGTTGTAGAAAACTCATTTATTTTTACCCTTTTGCATATGTTTATTTTGTCATATCCAAAAAAACAACCATTGCCCAAATCAATGTCAAGGAACTTTTCTTCTTTATTTTTTGTAGAAGTTTTATGGCTTCAGGTCTTAAATTTAAGTCCTTAATACATTCCCTGTTAATATTTGTGAGTGTACAAGTTAGGAATTCAATTTCAGTTATTGCATATGGATATTCAGTTTTCTCAATACCACTAAATGTGTACTTATGTATTATGTATTCTATTTTATATTCATGGCAACTTGTCATTATTAGTTGACAGTGTGTGCATTGGTTTATTTCTGACCTCTCAGTTCTGTACATTGGTTCATGCAACAATTTTTAGGTTGCTACTCTACTGATTTAATTACTATGGTTTATAATAGGATTTGAAATCAGAAAGAATGATGCTCTAGCTTTATTCTGTTTTCTTCATCTTACTTTGGTAATTTGGGGAATTTAGTAAGCCCATATAAATTTCAGGTTTGATTTTTCTATTTCTGTGAAAATTCCCATTGAAATTCCAATACAAATTGGATTGAACCTATACTTTGACAGATGGACATTTAAAAGTATTATTCTTTCTTTTTTTTTTTTTTTTTTCTTTTATTTACTTATTGATTCATTGAACACAAATGGAGTACAGCTATTGTTTCACTGGTTGTACACAAAGTAGAGTCACACCATCTGTGCATTCATGCATGTACACAGGGCAATGGTATCTGTCACACATTGTTATTAATTTTACCCCCCACCCACCCCCACCCCTCCCTTCCCTCTATGGAAGCTATCTTTCCTCCATTCTTGCCATCTTTCCCCCCCACATTATGCATCATCATTCATATATCAGAGAGACCATTCGGTTTTTGGATTTTTGGGATTGGCTGATCTCACTTAGCATAAGAGTTTCCAACATCATCCATTTACCTACAAATACCATAATTTTATTCTTCTTTATGGCTGAGTAATATTCCATTGTGTATATATACCACAGTTTCTTTATCCATTCATCTATTGAAGGGCATCTAGGTTGGTTCCACAATCTAGCTATTGTGAATTGAGCAGCTATGAACATTGATGTGGCTGCATCACTGAGGCAATCTGATTTTAAGTCCTTTGGGTATAGGCCAAGGAGTGGGATAGCAGGGTCAAATGGTGGATCCATTCCAAGTTTTCTAAGGAATCTCCACACTGCTTTCCAGAGTGGCTGCACCAACTTGCACTCCCACCAGCAATGTATGAGTGTACCCTTTTCCCCACATCCTCGCCAACACCTGTTGTTGCCTGTGTTCTTGATAAAAGACATTCTAATTGGGGTAAGATGAAATCTTAAGGTGGTTTTGATTTGCATTTCTCTTATAACGAGTGATGTTGAACATTTTTTCATAAATCTGTTGATTGCTTGTAGATCTTCCTCTGTAAAGTGTCTGTTCATTTCCTTGGCCCATTTATTGATTGGGTTATTGGTGTTCTTGGTGTAAAGATTTTTGAGTACTTGGTAGATTCTGGAGATTAGTGCTCTGTCCGAAGTGTGTGTGGCAAAGATTTTCTCCCACTCTGAAGGCTCTCTCTTCACATTCTCTTTCTTAATCATGAACTCAGGCTATCTTTCAATTTACTATTATCTTCCTCACAATCTTTCATCAATGTCTTTCAGATTTCAATGTACACAAATTTTGCCATCTTGTTTAAATTTATTGCTCTGTATTATTTGTTGATGGTACTATATATGGGATTTAATTTTAGATTTTTTTAGGTCATTTATTGATAAAATGTCATGTACTTATGGGATTACTTCAGTCGTATGTATTTATGGGGTTGTTCAGTGGATTAGACAAAGGAGAATGAAGGGAAGAGAGAGGGATTAGGAATAGGAAAGACAGTAGAATGAAACTGACATACTTTTTCCTATGTTCATATATGAACACATGGCCAGTAAAACTCCACATCATGTACAACCACAAAAATAGGATACTAATTAGAATAAGTTATAATCTATGTATATATAATATGTCAAAATACACTTATTGATTGGTTTATTTGTTTTATTGGTGTTAATAATTTTCTGTTCTTTGTATATCCTGGATATTAACACCTTATCTGAGGTACAGATGGCAAAGATTTTCTTCCATTCTGTAGGCTTTCTTCACCCTCTTGATTGTTTCCTATGATGCGAAGAACTTTTTTAAGTTGATGCCATCCCATATATGGATTAATGGTTTTACTTACTGCCCTTCAGAATTCTTGAGAAGGAAGTCAGTTCCTGAGCTGACATATTGGAGTGGTGGGCCTACATTTTCTTCTAGCAGGTGCAGGATTTATGGTGTAATTCCTAGGTCTTGATCCACTTTGAGTTGACCTTTGTGCAGGTGAGAAATAGGGGATAAATTTCTTTCTACTGCATAAGAATTTCCAGTTATCCCACCACCATGTGTTATAAAAGTTATCTTTTCTCCATTGTACAGTTTTTGCACCTTTGTCAAGCATAAGAGTTTGTTGCTATTTCTTCTATTCTATCACATTGGTCTTCATACCTATTTTGGTGTCAATAACAATGCAGTTTTTGTTACTATACTTCTGTAGTATAATTTGAGGTCTGTTATTGCACTGTTTCCTGCTTTGCTTTTCTCACTAAGAATTGCTTTGGCTCTTCTGCTTCTCCTATTTATCCAAATGAATTTCATGAATTTTTTTTCTATTTCAATAAAGAATATCATTGTAATTTGAATGGGAATTGCATTGAATATGCGTAACACTTTTGGTAGTATGTTCATTTAGTCAATATTAATTCTACCTATCCAATAATATGGGAGGTCTTTCCATCTTCTAAGGTCTTCTTCAATTTCTTTCTTTAGTATTCTATAGTTTTCATTTTGGAGGTCTTTCAGTTCTTTTATTAGATTGAATTTTTTTTTGAGGCTACTATGAATGGGATAATTTTCCTACTTTTTTTTCAGCAGATTCATCATTAAAGTATATGAACTTGATTGATTTATGAGTGTTGTTTATTTATCCTGGTATTTTGTCAAATTTTTCATGAGTTCTAGAAGTTTTCTCATGGAGTTTCTTGAGTCATATAGTATTGTGCTGTCAGCAAACGGAGAAAACTTGAGCTCTTCTTTTTCTATTTGTATCCCTTTAATTTCCTTCTCTCGCTAATTGCTCTGAATAGAGTTTCAATAACTATGTTGAATAGAAGTGGTGAAAGTGGGCATCCCTGTCTTGCTCCTGTTGTTAGAGGAACTGCTTTCATTTTTTCTCCATTCAGATTAATGTTGGCCTCGGGTTTGTTGTATATAGCATTTACAATGTTGAAGTATGTTCCTTCTATCCCTAGAATGATTTAAACATGAACAGATTATTTAAACATGAATGGATGCTATACTTTATTAAGTGCTTTTTCTGCATCTATTGAGAAAATCATGATTCTTGTCTTTAAGTCTATTTATGTGGTGAATTACATTTATTGATTTCCTTATGTTGAACCAATCTTGCATTCTTGAGATGAAACCCACTTGATCTTGGTGAACTAACTTTTTTAGTGTGTTTTTGTATACAATTTGCCAGTCTTTTATTAAAATTTGCATCCAAAATCATCAAGGATATTGGTCTGAATCTTTTTTCTTGATGTGTCTTTGTCTGATTTTGGTATCAGGGGGATATTGGTTTCATAGAATGAATTTGGATGAATTCTCTCCTTTTGTGTTTGAGAGGGATTGGAATTAGTTCTTTTTTAAATATCTGATATAACTCAGCTGAGAATCCATCTGGTCCTGAGCTTTTCTTTGTTAATAGGCTTTTGATGGTTTCTTCAATTCCATTGTTTAAAATTGATCTGTTTATGTTTTTTTATGGACTCCTGTTTCAGTTTGGGTAGGTCCTATGTCTCTAGGAACTCATCCATGTCTTTAAGATTTTCTAGTTTATAGGAGTATTAATTTTCAACATAGTAAGAATCCTCTGGATTTCAGTTGTGTCTGTGGTGATATTTCCTTTTTCATCTGGATTTTAATAATTTGAGTTTCTTCTTTCTTTTGATTAGCTAACAGTTTATCAATTTTTTTTATTCTTTCAAAAACCATTTTGTTTTGCTGATGTTTTGAAATTTTATCTCAATTTCATTAAATTTTGCTCTGATTTTAATTATTTTCTGTCTTCAATTGGTTTTGGTGTTTGTGTATTCTTTTACTACGCCTTGAGATAAAATGTTAGATTTTTTATTTTGTATCTTTATATTCTTTTAATGAATGAACTCAGTGCTATGAACTTTCCTCTTAGAATTGACTTCATGATATCCCAGAGATTGTGATATGTTGTAACACTAATTCTTTACCTCTAAGTATTTATTTCTCCCCTGATTTCTTCTGCTATGCATCATTCAATAGCCTATTATTTAGTCTCCATTTGTTAAAGTGATTTCTATTTTTAATCATTTTCTAATTTCATTCGATTATGATCTGACAGAATGCAAGTTATTATCTCTATTTTTTGTATTTGTTATTGCTATGGTTTGCTTTGTGGCCTAAATTATGGTCTATTTTAGGAAATGTTCCATGTACTGCTAAGAAGAAAGGGAATTCAATTGATGGATGAAATATTTTATAGATGTTTGTTATATCTAAATTATTAAGTTTTGGCTCTATAGCATCTTTATTTAGTTTTTATTTGAATAATCTATCTGATGATGAGAGAGGTATGTTGAAGTCACCCAGTACTACTGTGTGGTGGTCTATTTGATTCTTAATATTGAGAAGAGTTTGTTTGATATAAGTTGATATTCCATTGTTTGAGGCATCAGTATTTATGATCAGCAGCAGGGCATGGAGGGGCATGTCTGTAATCTCAGTGGCTCTGGAGGCTGAGGAAGGATTGTGAGTTCAAAGCCAGCCTCAGCAACAATAGGTGCTAAGCAACTCAGTGAGACCCTGTCTCTAAATAAAATACAAAATAGGACTGGGGATGGGCTTCAGTGGTCAAGTGCCCTTGAGTTTAATCCCTGGTACTTAAAAAAGAATTGCAATCATTATTTGTTGTTGTTTGTACAATTCCTTTGAGCAGTATGAAATGACCATTCTTGTCTCTTCTGATTAATTTTGGCTTGAAGTCTACTTTATATGATATGAGAATAAGTAACCTAACCCCTACTTGTTTAGGAGATCCATGTGAACAGTGCATTTTTCCCATACTTTCACCTTCATTCCCTGGATGTCTTTGCCTATGAATTTCTTCTCTGGCAGACAGCATATTTTTGGACCCTGCCTTTCAATCCAATCTGCCAACTTATGCCTTGATTGAAGAATTTAGATCAATGACATTCAATGTTATTATTGAGAGATGATTTTTATTTCCTGCCACTTTGATTGATTTCTAGTGTCTAAATTGGTTTGGATTCTCCTTTGATTGACTATTCTTTTAGTATAGTTTCTTCCTTTGCTGATTTCCATTTTTATTTTCTATTTGTAATTCATGAAATATTGAGTATGTTTTGTAGTGCAGGGTTTCTAGTTATGAATTCTTTCAGTTTTTGTTTATCATGTAAGGTTTCTATTTCACCTTCAATTCTAAAGCTTAATTTTGCTGGGTATAGCATTCCTGGTTTGCACACATTATCTTTCAGAGCTTGGCATCTATTATTTAAAGGCTTCCTCACTTTTAGGGTATGGGTTAAGAAATAAGTTGAAATCCAGATTAGTTTACCTTTAATTATTACCAGTAATTTTTCTCTTGCAGCTTTTAAAATTCTATCCTTATTCTGTATGTTAGGCATTTTCATAATAATGTATCTTGGAGTGGATCTGTTGTGATTTTGTATATTTGGAGTACTATATGCCTCCTGCATTTGAATTATTTGAATTTTCATTTCATTCTTAAGGTTTGGAATATTTTCTGACATTATTTCATTGAAAAGATTATGCATTCCTGGGTTTCAGAGCCTTCATCTATCCCAATGGATAATATATTTGGACTTTTAATGTTATCCCAGATTTCTTGAATATTCTGTTTGTGCTCTCTTAACATCTTTATGGTCAAATTTGTTTTCAAAATTTTTTTTACCTTATCTTCAGGGCCTAGGAATCTGTCCTCAAAGAGGTCTTTGTAAGGTTTGCCACTGAATTTTTACATTAATTTATTGATATCCTCATTTCAATTATTTCCATTTGATTCTTTTTTAGAATCTCTAATTATTGAAGTGATCTTACATTTCCTGTGTTTTCTCTCTGATTGCACTGTTTACATCATTTTTAGCTCATGGAATGGTTTATGAATTTTAATTCCTTCTCTGAAATTTCCTCCACTGTGATGTCAAAGAAATCTGTTATTGAAATAATATGGACTTTTTGGAATGGTTTGCTCCCTTCCTTTTTCATATTGTTTGTGTGTCTACCCATCTATCAGTATAGTTCTGACTTCTTTTTTTTTAAGTGAAGGACTACTATGTAAACTTCTTTTTCTTAAGATACCTGGTTTGGATGAATATTTAGATAATGATATTTTATTTCATTGTGTGACCTCTGCTGATCCCAATATCAGCTCTACTTTAAGAGATACCATTGAACCCTGTTTTCTGTAATCACTTCTGAGCAAAGCCTCATACTATTCAACCTGGTAAGAACAGAAACTTGCAATTGTTCTCTGTGCTTCCTCACATTCAGTTATATAATAAAGTTCTGGAACAGGTCAAAAAATTAGTGTTTAAATTTAGTAAACTAACTATAACTTTGAGTGGTTAAATGGGGAGGAAAAAAAATTGGGCAAATGAGTGAGAAAAAAAAAAACACAAAGAAAAAAAGAGTCAGAGAGAGGGAAGGAGGAGCAAGTGCTAGAAGGGTAATTTACACCAGGGTAGAAAAGAGAAATAGATAATTGGCTGTTATGTGAGGTACTAGCCAATAGTGCAATAGGATCAGTTGGGGGTTAGAGAAACATTTATAAACTAGAGCTAGGAAAGCAAAGATAGGAAGATTTATTCCAATTAATGCTTTAAACAATTAGATGACATGCATTCAAATAAATTGGAGGTATGATATTGGTTATTGAGTTATCAATTATCATTCAAGCTAAGCAGTTATTTAAATAATCAAAGATGACTTAGAGTTGTTAATAGTCTCAGAGAGTGAAGTGTGATGAAGTGGCTGATTCTAATGTTGCAGAAGTTCAGGATGCAGGCACTGAAATGCCCTGTGTTTGCTCTGGTTCACCTGTGTACCTGTTCCCCTCTTCTAGATTCTTTTCACAGGAGTGAAGATCCTGGAAGCTGTCTGTATGTGCAGAAACACTGGTTGTAACTTTTCTTCAAGTGTTCTGTGGTGCAGTAGTATTTCCCCTGCTGCCTCTGCTCTCTGAGTTGCTGTAGTGAAGTGTTTCTGGGATTCACATGGACTCTAGTTTCTGTTGTCCCAGATTGTGAATGGTGGGCATTAATTCTCCCTGCTTAATAAGCCTGGAGCAAGGTTCCATAAATGTCCAAATAATGTCTTGTCACTTGCTAGTTGCAATCATGGTTCAGACTATGCACTTATTAAGGCTGCTATCTGGTCCTTTATGCTGTGTAGCCTGTGTCAATTTCCTGCTGGGTCTGTTTGGTATGATGTTGTAATCCTAGGGACTATCCCTGGGCTTCTCATGTTGCCTCCCTCCAGTGCCAATAGTTGCAGCCTGATGAATCAACTTTCCTTTGGGGTCAAAGTTGCTTCTGTTCTGTGGTAGCCTATATCTGAGTCAAGGGAACCTGCACAGAGCTTCCTGCTTTTGCCTGGGTCACAGAGGCTGAGTGGGACTAGACACGCACTTCCCAGGCCTGGGTTCCCTCCAGCCTGCTCCATTCCCCTTGTTCACAGGGAGAGGATTTCTAATAATTAAGGCTAGTAGCGGTCCCTCTAAAAGTCCTTTTCTGACTGGATTCTCAAGAGGGCCCACTGAAGAGGGCTTCCCTTTGGTTTAATTTGTAGCTATCTGGGCATGGGAAGACACCCAGTTGATTTAAGTGGTGACTGGTCTGCAGCAGCTTCACAAGATGGCTGTGAGGTCTTGCTTGGCTTTCTTTTCATGATTTGGATTTAAGCGGTTTGTGTCTTTTAAAGAGCCTTTTCCAACAGTTTTTAAGTAGGTGAGCTTAAGAGAATGTCTGCTTCACCCTCTCACTTTCTCAAATGCCCTCCCACCCTTATCCACAGGTTCAGGGTTAGGGCACTTGAGTTTTGTTTTCTACTCTGCTAACCTATCATCCTGTCTCTTCAGGTCTTAGCCTATGTACTATCAAGTCTCAGAGCATTTATTTTGTCACCCACTTCTCAATTATCCTTTTATTCACTGCCTCTTTTCTGTGTATGGAGGAGATTAAGACTCACTACCTAGTTAGCTTCCACCATCTTCCACGTTGAATTTGTATTTTCAATCATATGATTTTTATCCCTTATTCTGTTTATGTGCTTTATCACATTCATTGTTCTGAGAATGTTGAAACTTTTTTTGGTAATCCAGGTACAAATCCAATTTAATTATGGTATAAGTCCTTTTAACATGATATTGAATAGTGTTCACTGGTATTTTGTTGAGAATCTTTTATCCTATGCTAATCAGGGATATTGGCCAGAAATTTTCTTTTCTGATAGTGTTCTTATCTTGATTTGGTATCAGGGTAATGATGGCCTTATTCTTAAAAATACCCCCACATACTCTCACTAACAGATGGAATCAAAAATTTTATCTCTTAGAATTGGAGAGTAAAATAGTGATTACTAGATTAGGGAGCGAAGAGGGGAGGTGGGACTGAGGAGAAGTTGGTCAATGGGTAAGCAAAGTAAACTCCTAGGGTAAAGAAAAAATTGCAAGAGATATGAAAAGGCACAGTAAACACTTTGAAGATATAGATCAATCATGTATTTTTCATTATTATCGTGAATTCTCTCCATCATCCATTGATATATTTGGGTAAGATAAGGTCAGCTTTTATACTAGCATGTACGTGCACACAGACATAGAGAAGAAAAACAATTGTTTCATGATAATCTCCAATATAATTCCACTGATTTTACTTACCATGCAAATGGGTGAGAGTATCATTTGTCACTCATCATCTTTCACATTGTATTTCTTAATTTTGTGAATGGAAAAAAAATTTAGGTGGTTTCCAATTGTTTATAAAATGCAGTTATTTTATTAATAGTGGAGTTAAATACTTTCATAATTTCATACATATTGAAGTTACACTTTAAAGAAACATATACATTAAACTTTTCCCATTATTTCTTAAATTGTTAGTGTTCATCATGTGTAATTTTTCTGTATATAAATTGTTCATTGTCATATGAACATTTTCTGAATTGTTTGTCTCTTAATTTTATGAAGTCTTATGATAATGCAGACCATTTTACTTAGTTTTTATTTTAAAAATTATGTTCCTGTTAAGAAACTGAAAAATAGTATAATTCTAAGGAAAAAAAAATAAATTCTTCCATGATTTCACCAAGCATGATTACTATACATACGTTTTATTCCTATTTTCACTATGTAAAATTCAAATTAAATGAAACAATAAGTTTTTTATCCTTATTTTTCCTATGTACTTTTTTTTGTAATTTTGATTCATTCAATTTGAAAATTTTCTAGCTTTGTGTACTAGACACTGTGTTTATTTTCCAGGAATTTAAAAAATGTGTACTGTAAATTGAGCATATTCTCTGGACTGTATCTTAGTGGAGGATACAAACAAGTCATTAGGCAATTGGAATTTAGTTCTCTTATACTAATCTGTGCTATATATAAACCTTATTTTATTTAGTTTGGGCTTTATTTGGGTATTTGTAGGGTTCTTATGCATGTTATAAAATGGCTGTTTAGAAAGAACAGCCTTAATTCATTTCATGAAGATTTTTTTTTTAATGCTCTTGGAAAAATTGACCTTTATACTAAAGTAGAACTCAATATTTGGTACAAAGTTGTGTATTTCAGTATGTTAATTTTCATTGTTATTATAATAGTAAACATTTTTTTAAAATTTTTACAGACAGTATTTGATTCATTGTACACAAATGGGGAACAAATTTTCATTTCTATGGTTGTGCATGATGTACATTCATATCATTCATGTAATCATAATGTACATAGGGTAATGATGTCTATCTCATTCCACCATTTTTCATGCTCCCTCCCCCTCTCCCTCTCATTTCCCCCTTTGTAATCTAAAGGTCCTCCACTCTTCTCTCACTCCTTGCCCCCCCCCCCAATCTGATTCTATATCATCATCCACTTATCAGGGAAAACATTCAGTCTTTGTTTTTTGGGGATTGGCTTATTTCACTTAGCATGATAATCTCCAATTCCATCCATTTATCTGCAAATGCCATAATATTATTCTTCTTTATGGCTGAGTAGTATTCCAATGTGTATATATACCACAGCTTCTTTATCCAATCATCTGTTGAAGGGCATCTACATTGGTTCCACTGTCTAACTATTGTGAATTGAGCTGCTATAAACATTAATGTGACTGTGTCACTGTAGTATGCTAATTTTAAGTCCTTTGGGTATAAATCAAGGAGTGGGCTAACTGGGTCAAAAGGTGGGTCCATTCTGAGTTTCTAAGGATTCTCCACACTGCTTTCCAGAGTACCTATACCAATTTGCAACTCCACCAGCAATGTAAAAGTGTGCCTTTTTCCCCACAGCCACGCCAACATCTATTATTGTTTGTGTTCTTGATAATAGCCATTCTAATTGGAGAAAGATGAAATGTTAGAGTTGTTTTAATTTGCATTTCTCTAATTACTAGAGATGCTGAAAACTTTTCATGTATTTATTGATCACCTGTACATCCTCTTCTGTGAAGTGTCTGTCCAGATCCTTGGCCCATTTCTTGATTGGGTTCTTTGTTTTTTTGGTGTAAAGTTTTGTAAGTTCCTTAAAAATTCTGGAGATCAGTGCTTTATCTGAAGTGCACGTGGTAAAGATTTTCTCCCACTCTGTAGGCTCTCTTTAACATTATTGATTGTATCCTTTGCTGAGAAAAAGCTTTTTAGTTTGAATCTATCACATTTATTGATTCTTGCTTTGGTTTCTTGTGCTTTGGAAGTCTTGTTAAGGAAGTCTGGTCCTAAGCCAACATGATGAAGATTTGGGCCCACTTTGTCTTCTATTTGGTGTAGGGTCTCTGGTCTAATTCCTAGGTCCTTAATCCATTTTGAGTTCAGTTTTGTGCAGGGTGAGAGATAGAGGTTTAATTTCATTTTATTACATATTATTCACCATTTGTTGAACAGGCTATCTTTTCTCCATTATGTGTTTTTGGCTCCTTTGTTTAGTATGAGGTAATTGTATTTTTGTGGGTTTGTCTCTGGGTCTTCTATTCTGTACCATTGGTCTGCCTATTTTGGGGCCAGTACCATGCTGTTTTTGTTACTATTGCTCTGTAGTACAGTTTAAGGTCTAGTATTGTGATACCTCCTGCTTCACTCTTTCTGCTCAGGATTGTTTTAGCTATTTGAGGTCTCTTATTCCTCCAAATGATGTTCATGATTGCTTTCTCTATTTCTATGAGGAATGTCATTGGGATTTTAATAGGAATTGCATTGAATCTGTATAGTGCCTTTGGTAGAATGGCCATTTTGACAATATTAATTCTGCCTATCCAAGAACATGGGAGATCTTTCCATGTTCTAAGATTTTCTTCAATTTCTTTCTTTAGTGTTCTGTAGTTTTCATTGTAGAGGACTTTCACTTCTTTTGTTAGATTGATTACCAAGTATTTTTTTTGAGGCTATTGTGAATGAAGTGGTTTTCCTAATTTCTCTTTCAGTGGATTCATCACTTATAAAAAGAAATGCATTAGATTTATGCATATTGGCTTTATATCTGGTCACTTTGCTGAATTCATTTATTAGTTCTTGAAGTTTTCTAGTAGAGTTTTTTGGGTCCTCTAAATATAGAATCATGTCATTAGCAAATAGTGACAGCTGAGTTTTTCTTTTCCTATTCATATTCCTTTAATTTCTTTGGTCTGTCTAATTGCTCTGCCTAGAGTTTCAAGGACAATGTTGAATAAAAGTGGCAAAACAGGAAACCTCTGTCTTGTTCCAGTTTTTAGAGGGAATGCTTTCAGTTTTTCTCCATTTAGAATGATGTTGACTGTGGGCTTAGCATAGATAGCCTTTACAATATTGAGGTATGTTCCAACTATCTCTATTTTTTTGAGTCTTTTAAGCATGAAGGGGTGCTATATTTTATCAAATGTTTCTCAGCATCTATTGAAATTATTATGATTCTTAACTTTAAGTCTATTGATGTGATGAATTATGTTTATTGATTTCCAGATGTTGAAACAACCTTGTATCCCTGGGATAAACCCCACTTGATCATGGTGTACTATCTTTTACACACCCGTTTGCCTGTTTGTTTTTCTCTGTGATACTTCCTTTCATGTCCTTAACTATTTTCAAGTAACATAATTTTTTTCTACATAATAATTTTTTAAAACATTTTACATTGTGTTGGGGTATAGTTCAGTCACAGAGCACTTGCTAGCATAACACAAAGTCCTGGGTTCACCCCTCAGCACTGAAAATAAACTTTTATATTAATTTTTATTAATTTTTATCTTTCACTAGTGTATTCATGTATTTATATGCCATTTAAAAATTGTGTTCATAAGCTTCCTTCTTTTTCATTTTCATTCAGAATCTTTAAATTTTTATGAAGCTAAGTTAATGAATTTTTATTTTATGGCTTCTACCTTTTGTGTTTAGAAAATATCTTTTCAAACTTCAAACATATAATATTCATCAATAATTCATCTACAGTTTCTTCCAAAATATTTTTTATGAGATTTAACTCCTTAACCCATTCAGAATTTCAGTGACTTGATACAAGGAATTAGTACATCTACCAACTCTCCCCACCACAATTACTCTGGTCATCAGCCAGTTGAAAAAACATTTCCATACTAATTTCAAATACCATTCAAATAGTGAGTTAAGTGATAATCTAATGTTCAGTCTCTTTCTGAGCTTTGTATTTCCCTACATACAATGTAGTGGTTCAGAGTGAACTTCTGGAATGACACAGACCATCATCTACTAGTTGTGTACTCTTTGAAAATTCACTTTTTGTGCCAAAATATTTACTCTTATAAAACTGGAATAATAGTGATATTTAGTCCTTAGGCTTATGGAAGGATTAAATGAAATAATATGTATGTAATAACATAAATGAAATATTGCATATAAACTATTGAAAGCAATGCCTATTATAGAAATAATGATCAATAAATGTTAATAATAAGTATTTACCTATTCCTATGTCAAATCACGTAATTTCATTTTTTAAAAAAACTTAAATAATATTTTAAAAAATCAGATGCTCTCTCGTGCTTTTTCTCAGTCTTTTTTTTACCATTTTTCTAATTTATTCTGCCTGATGAATTTTAAATGTGATCACGTTTTGTTTTACTTTGTTTATTTAGTTATTTTAGTACCAGGAATTGAACCCAGTAGCCCTTAATCACTGAGTCGCATCCCCAGTCCCATTTTTTTTTTTTTTTTTTTTTTTGATACAGAGTCTCACTGAGTTGCTTATGGCCTTGCTAAGTTGCTGAGGCTGGCTTTGCATTAGCAATCCTCCTTGACCTAGCCTACCAAGCTGCTGGGATGACAGGCTTGTGCTACCACCTGGCTGATCATGTTTTGTTTTTTTTAAAGAGTCCTATCATCCATTTTTATTAGCATTTTATATTTGTTTTGCATCTTTTTTCCATCAAAGATTAAAAATATTATAAGAAAATTTATTTCTTCATATGACTGTACACTTTATATTACAGTTATATAGCAGTATTTTCCTTATTAATTTTATATATGGGATATTATATTTTTAAACTATATTTTTACCTTACTATTCAAACTATATATTAGAAAATAAAATTCTGACTCTGCTATTTTCCTGGAGGGTACACTGGGGTAAATTATTCAATTTACTTAACTTTGTTTTCTCACATGTAGAATCACAGATATATTAGGACCTATCCAGTATAATTGTTATGAGGACAATTATGTAAATTTCATCTAATTATTACATTTATTTCTCAGCTGTTTCTCTTGAATTTTCTCTATGGCATTTATATTGTCTGGTGTGTACCTCATTTTTCATATTCATATTTGTATATTGTGTTTTATTTCCATCTTTTACAGCAATGTTAGAATTCCCAAAATATTTTAAGCAATAATAAAAATGATACAGACTATGACTTATTTTTTTTTCCTTTGTCAGCATCACAGTGAATCATGATCAGGCTATTTGAGACACATATGCTTCATCACATAGGAAAAATATGATTCATTTGTATTATACTGATTTCTTATCAGAAATTGATCATTTTCCCCAAAAACATTTTAACAATTAGAGAAAAATTGTATGTGTGCATGCGTGTTACCTCATTTGATTTAAGGAAAACTATGATAATATGTTCCCTAACTTTTAACCATATTCACATTTGTGAGATTAATTGTGTTTTATTATAACTTATGCTTTTTTAATATAGTAAAGAATTTCATTACTTAATATTTAAATTTATTATATCTACTTCCACAAATCAATTTGACTTTCAGATTTCATCACTTTACTTTCTTTGTCAAGTTCTGAAATCAAGGAAGTTATATTTACCTCATAAAATGAAATCAGAATTATTTGCTCTTTATCTTCTGGAATAAATTAAATGACAAGAATCATCTAAGTCGTGCATTTCAAACCTATTTCAAAAGTCATCTATATCTGGTATATGTTGGAGGAATATTTTTGACCAGTTTTTATATTTTTTCTGTTATTACCTCTATTTTTGCAGCAATTTTGATAACTAAATTTTCCTCTAAAATCGACATACTAAGAATGTAAACCTATTAAACTAAGTTTATTCTTTAATTTCCTTTCAATTCACTTATCTTTGGTTATGTCTTCTTTCATATTTCTAATACGGCAGGTAGGGAATTGTCAGGCCACATTTCAATCTTGGTGTTAGTTTGGAATTCAGATGGCCAGTTAAAATTCTGGTAATATATTAGAAGGAAAGTGCTGGAGTCTACTATCAAGGTATGCTTTCACCTCCTTCCACATCTACAAATGCATATGTTTACATATTCCCTGGTGAGTAAATCTTCATTAGCTGGAAAAAAAGATACAAACTAGGAATTAAAATTATGTATTTTTCCTGAATCTTATGCTGGCATTGTGGGACAGTCCAATTAGAGAGGAGACTGACAAAAAGAAAAGATATGATTGTTTCCTAGGTTACTATTTTTTAATTCTCTTTGCATTTAACTGCTTTCTGACAGGATTTTCCTGTCAGAAAATCCTGAAATGAAAATCTCAGTAGAAGATGCATTGTGATTTTGCGTCTATGTGAAGCAAAATATCACAGTGAAACTTTGTTATAGGTTATACAACAATGTGTCTACAAAGTCACAATTTTGCTTATATTATGCCCTCCCTGTAAAAGTCCTTTATGCTTTGCGAACATTTATCAATCTCATCAATATAAGTATGCCTCTCTGTGTCATCAATCTTTTGAAAGACACCAACATTTGAAATAACTGTCACATTTATCCTAAATTTGTCTGATTCCAAAAAGTTTCACTGTGATATTTTGCCTCACATAGACGCCAAATCACAATGCATCTTCTACTGAGATTTTCATTTTCCTCAATATTTTGGATCTGCTACCAATTACCTACAATGACTTTCTTCAATGGAATAGGTAATATGAAAGTCATTGCTTTATTTCTTGCTGCATGTTATAATGCTGATTACAATTAGCATTTCTAATGAAATATATAGGTATGATAAAATTATAAAAATTCTAAGATTCTTAAGAAAAAGTTTGAAAACTTGTGATATTATAATTGTTTTCTAAAATATTCTTTATAATTTCGTTCAGTGGTAAGTGGAAATATCATTTTCAGAAATAATTTTCTAATCTAAGAAAATGTTTTAGCACACTCTAGTGGCATACTGTGAAATTTAGCATAAAAGTACTGCTGCTAATCATAAACTAAGCAAGTTATGCATATAATTTATTTTACTTACTTATAATTACTTATTATTTTACTTACTTATAATTTATTTACTGCTAGCAAGATAGCAGTGTTGTTTGATCAATGAAGATATGCTGCCAGCATTTTTACTTGATAACCTATTATTTTCTCTTTATTTCTCTGAGATTATCTAGCATTTAATAATATACTGAAACATACCTTCATATTTAAAAATATTTTTTAATATTTAAAAATACAGTGACTCAGTTTGAGTTATCTGTTTTTAGATGTCTGGTGTGGAAGTCACAAATGAATGCTCATACTTATCATATGGGTGAATTTTTTAAATACTGTTATTCCCTTCCCCAAGTAATAAGTGACTCCCTTGAAGTTTGACTAAATAAGTTACTAGAGTTAACCAGACCATGAGTTGGAAGTCACTGTGCACAAAATAGTCAAGTCAGTCCAAGGCCTCAATCATAGCTGTGATAAGTTAGGCTCAAAGTAATTAGAAGGCAGAATTTTGCATATATTCATCATAAATGATAAAATTTAAAATAATGAATATTATTACCCTGAGTTGTTCATAACCCACTATATACATGTATCAAAGCATCATACTGTACCTTATATATATGTGCAAATATTATGTGTCAATATTAAAATTTTATTTAAAAGTGAAAAAAAAATTCAGAGGGAGCTGTCATGTTAAACCACTCTCACTTCAGACACCATCTACTGGTTCAAAGGTTTCCCAAAGATTCTCACACTTTTAATAATTAATTAGAGACTCACAGAATTCAGTGAAAATTGTTAAAGTCATAGTTATGGTTTACTATGGGGAAAGGGTATAGAAGGTCCAAAAGAAGAAACAGAGGGAATTTTTCTCTGAATATGTTCAGTCACTAATGTGTAACAATGCATACAGAATATGCCAACCTGGGAAACACACCTAACTTTTGATGTACAGAATTTTTCATGGAATTCCAATAAGAAGGCATGATGGACTGACTAATCATGTGGGTAACATAACCTGCAGGCTCCTGACTACTTAGAGAGATGATTGATAGCACTTGCCAAAGGAGCTCATCATGTGTCACCTCTTTAGAATAAACTATTAGGTATGGTCCAAAGAGGTTAAAATAACAATGACATTTCTTCTCTTGGGCAATTCTAAGCATTTAGAGGCTGCTTTCCAAAATCCAGAGGCAAAGATCAGAACTCTCTTTGGGAAAGCCCAAGAAATAAACAGAAAATTAAAAATGACCAAGAGCAAGGACTATTTGCTACTGTCACAGCAGAAGTTGCTAAGAATGACTTCAGTCACTAACACTTTACATTAATTGTCATGTAAATTAAAAAAAAAACTGTGTGGACTACATCTACATCACCACAGTTTACCTCTGGTTTGTAGTTCCATAGAGTGAGTAGCTTTTAATAAAGATGTGTTTTCTTTCCATACTTCTTCAATTTACAATTAAGGAAAATGTTTTCTCTAGCAATGCCAATTCATGATCCTCAGCCCTCCACCCAGGCCTTCCCTTTCCTGCAAATGTTTTGCATTTTTACAGAACTGGGCTCAGATCCTTATACTGCCACTTGCTAATTTGTGTAGCCTTAGACAGATTGAGTAGTTTCTCTACAGGTTAATTTTCTCCTATGCAAAACATAAGCAGTGAGGGCAACTTCAGATAGTTGCTCTGATGATTAATTAACATTATATATGAAAATCTTTAAACAATCTCTTAGTTTTATAATCACTTGCAGGAAGATTGGATGGGACCACACTGATTTAATTAGTTATCAAGACTGCTGACACTTCATGCACATTTAGAATTTGCAAGACAGTTTATTATTCACAAATCAGGCAAGGTGGTCTGACAGGAATGGCAAGAATAATGAGCTGAGAGTTGGTTTAACTTTTGTAATGGTTAGAGTGGGACTTGAGAGGACTTCCTAGGGCTGTGAGGTTCAATTCATATAGGAATGAAGATCTTAAGAAGCATGCAAATTTCTCTATTTATAATAGTGGATCTGTGATGGTAAGGAGGGGAAGGATAGGAAGCTAAATGCTATGGAGTGAAATATCACATGGAGTCAGTTATTACCATGAGGTATATCAGATGTTTAATAATTGTGAGTGCTTCATTCCTTTTCCCCATTAATGTCTTCATTTTCTTAATTACTATTCTTAGCTAAGAATTATTAGAGGGGAAAATCTGATAAGGATGGGATCTAACACCTTAACAACAAAGCTCTTTATGAACTCAGTCCTATACATCTTTCACCTTAATTTCTCCACACTGTCACTTTCTCCTTCATACTCTTCATTCTTGTCATAGTTGACTTTATAAGTTCCTCAATGTGCCAGATATTCTTGACTCTCTGAATGATCTGTTAGCTTGCCTATGAAAACTGACCTACTTTTCTTTGTCTCATCAACTCCTAACTGTCCTTTAAAACTAATTTTGAGAGCAATCTCATTTGCTCTTGAGGAGTCCTTCGCTGACCCTTTACTCATCTCTGATCTTAGCCCTCCCCCACACATGCACACAACAGCACACACACACACACACACACACATGATCACACATCACCATCAGGTAGAAGGCCAACATGTCCAGGCCCATACCGTATGCCTAATGACATATGCTATAATTTGTCTATTTGTTTCCTGTTTTCCATATAAGATTGTGATGTCTTAAAGTACAAACAATGCACATTATACATCCTTATATCTCTGAACCTCAGACAATGTCAGGCATATAGTGAAAAGTATAGTAAAAGTTTTAATAGGTATAATTGGATAGTTTAAACTGTACTGTGCAATTTACTTAATGAAATACAAATTTTCTGGAAATTGGTTTCATTTCCTTTTCTTTTTCTTATTTTTCTTAAATTTTTTTATTTATTTATTGATTCATTGAACACAAATGGATTACAACTATTGTTTCTCTGGTTGTGCACAAAGTAGAGTCACACCATCTGTGCATTCACACATGTACTCAGGGCAATGATGTCTGTCTCATTCTGCTATTATTCTTACCCCTCCACCCCGACCCCACCCCTCCCTTCCCTCTATGCTATCTATCCTTCCTCCATTCTTGCCACCCTTCCCCCCTGCATTATGCATCATCATTCATTTATCAGAGACACCATTCGGCCTTTGGATTTTGGGGATTGGCTAATCTCACTTAGCATAACAATCTCCAACATCATCCATTTACCTGCAAATGCCATAATTTTATTCTTCTTTATGGCTGAGTAATATTCCATTGTGTATATATACCACAGTTTCTTTATCCATTCATCTATTGAAGGGCATCTAGGTTGGTTCCACAATCTAGCTATTGTGAATTGAGCAGCTATGAACATTGATGTGGCTGCATCACTGTAGTAATCTGATTTTAAGTCCTTTGGGTATAGGCCAAGGAGTGGGGTAGCTGGGTCAAATGGTGGATCCATTCCAAGTTTTCTAAGGAATCTCCACACTGCTTTCCAGAGTGCATAGTTTTCATTTCTAAAACAGATTTATATTTGACTCCATAAATTACTTGTTCATAGAGATAAATGAGTAGGATCAAGTTAAATGAAAATGTTGTATGAGATAGAGTGTGAATAATGTGGAGGTAGCAATATTTTGTTGCAGCTGATGCTCATATTTTTGTTGATTATTGTAATATAGGAGAACACTTCCTAGACCCTCTTAAACCATGTTACATGTATGTCAGGTTCTGCACTTATCTACTGTGTCAATTAGCTCTTTGTAACTGTGACCAAAATACCTGACAAGAAAAGTCTACAGGAAAACAAGTTTATTTGGGCTCATGGTGTCAGAGGTCTCAGTCCATGATCAGCTCATTTCATTGCTTTTGGCCCAAAATGAGGCAGAACATGATGGCAAAAGGGAATATCAAAGGAAGGTTTCTCAACTCATGGCAGCTGGGAAGCAGGCGGGGTACAGGAAAGGGCAAGGGAAAGATATAGTCCCCAAGGCCATGCTCCCAGTGACATACTTCCTCCAGCCATGCCTCATCTACCTACAATTACCACTCAGTAGTTTATCCAAAATATTAATCCATCAAATATATTAATCCAACCGGGCGCGGTGGCACACGCCTGTAATTATAGCGACTCGGGAGGCTGAGGTAGGAGGATCGTGAGTTCAAAGCCAGCCTCAGCAACTTAGGGAGACCCTAAGCAACTCAGTGAGACCCTGTCTCCAAATAAAATACAAAATAGGGCTGGGGATGTGGCTCAGTGGCTGAGTGCCCTTGAGTTCTCCAAAAAAAAAAAAAAAAAAAAAAAGAAATATATATATATATATATATACACACACACACATATATATACATACATACATATACATATATATATACATATATATATGTATATAAATCCATTGGTTTTTTAAAATACTTTTACTTATCAATGGACCTTTTTTTAATTTATATGCAGGACTAAGAATTGAACCCAGTGCCTCACACATGTGAGGCAAGTGCTCTACCACTGAACTACAATCCCAGCCCTTAATCCACTGTTTAAGTCAGAGTCCTCATGACCCTATCATTTCACCCCTGAACATTCCAACATTTTCTAATGTACAAGCTTTTTATTTAAGAGTACCACTTGAAAATTTTTTCTGTCAAACATATGTTGCAATTGATGTTTTATTGCATAGATTAATGTAAATAAAATGTTTTAGCTAAATATTTGTATGTATTTAAGATTATCCAATATTATGGTGAAAAATTACATTAAGCTCACCTGGAAAACCCCATAAACTCTCCTTATTACTAGCAGATTTGTGATCTAAGCTCCATCTGAAAAGTCCCTTTACAACATTATTTAGCATTTGATTGATTAACCTAATTTTTATTAGACCATTTGAAGTTTCCCCACAGCTTACTGCTTCTTGTTCTATTTATTTTTCTGTGCTTCATCTTGAATAGCTTCTATTGCTATGTCTTCCAGTTCACTGATCTTAACTTCATCAGTGTTGAATCTAATGTTATTTTTCACCTTAAAATTCCAATTTCACTTCTAAAGTGGGATTTGGAGCTTTTCCTATTTTCCAGGTGTCACTTTGTATGTCATTTTTCACCCAAAATTACCTATATATGAATTGTTCCATTTCACTTTCTATTTCTCCACATGCCTTTAAAACCACTCTACTTTTTGAACAGTGGTTGTTAGATTGAACAAATCAATCAAAAATTAATAGTTCCTAGTTAGCTTATTTCACTCCCACCTTGAAAACAGCATATACATACCATCGAAGAACAGTAGTTCTTCGAAATACTCCTTATCATTCTAAATCACTTTAGCAAGTATTCATTTTCTACCCCAAAACATAACTCTTCAGAGAGATGTGTGATTCTAATACTAGGAAATGTGAATTTTAGTTCATGTTATGTACTTTTTACCAGTTATTTATAATTATTTTCCAGTGACATTTGTTTGTATTATTTGTAAGGTTTTTTACTTATACAAAATTATTCTTTTTAATGTATTATAATAGTCAATTGATCTAGCAACTCTTAATCATTCATTACCTGGAGTAAGATACCAATAACAATGAGAGACTATGTACTTCTTTGAAGAAAATGGACGACACATAGATTTTTTTAAATTGTCTATTATCCCCAGATTAAAAACCATAATGTGAAGATGGCTTTTATTTATATTTCAATGTTTTTTTCAGAATTTCTTTAAAATATTGACATAATGCTTTTCTGGTGCTCCATATCTATTACTACGTACAGCAATCAAGGACTTAGCAGTCTCACAGCTCCCTTTCACAAGTTGTTTTTCCCAATATCCACTAACTTTATAGTGGAAGGCTATATAATCTATAAAAAGACATATGATTTTAATCTTGGCAGAATTTAAGATACTTAGAGTATGTTTTTATGGCAATAATCTTTCCACTCTAATTTCTCTACTTAATCCATTTTTCCTTGTGAAAATTACAGCTATTTTCTGTTCCCTTCAACAAAGATAAAGATGCTTTCTGAAGGTTAAAATACTTATCTTCTCCTTAAGATAGACTTTAAACTGATCATAGATTATTTCAAGTTCAGGTCTTTGTTTACAATAAATTACTTAGTAAATCTAAATGTTAATAGTGAACTTCTGTGATTTAGGACTGTATTTTATTAATGTATTCCTGAAACAGTTTTTATTGGTTTCTTTGAATGGATCAAAATATAATAATCTATGGCAATTTGGGTAAAGCATTTCAACACAGGAAAACCTAACATCATTATAATATGAAAAACTAAATATCACCTACAAAAATGTTTAAATAGTCCTAGATCTTACAATTTTGCAGAAAGGTAAAGAAATAAAAAGAGAACTTACACTGTTGTTATCACTAGCATGTTTCAGGATTGTTATCTAGCACAAAATAAACCTTTGGTCAATTGGGTTTCTTGCACATTTTTTAACAAGACTGTGTTCCCCAGGTACTTCTTATTCATATAACCTTAAAAGCTAGATAAGGTCAGCAAAGGTAAAATGAATACTGATTCTGTAACATTTGAGGGCTTCAAGCAAACTATGATGACACTCTCAAAAATATTTTTTCATTAATCTGCTTTTCTTATACTGGTTAGTGTGAAAGATGAGCAATGCAATTGAAGTACTTTCTGATAACTTAGAGTAAGTCATTATTATGTAAGTAGGCCTATTTTCTATTTTCTTTTATTCTGATTTTTTAAAAACATAATATGAGGGCTGGGTTTGTAGCTCAATGGTAGAGTGCTTGCCTAGCTTGTGTGAGGCACTAGGTTCAATTTTCAGCACCTCATGTAAATAAATGAATAAAATAAAGGTCCATCAACAACTAAAGCAAAAATATTTTTTGAAAAGTTAAAAATAAAACATTATATGCAGCTCAGTCTAGGAAAATAAAAAACAAACACTCTACCACCTTACTTATTTCTCAACCACTGTCATGGCATGCCAAATACAAGATTATTGGTGATCTCTGAATGCATAAATGTGGTAGAGAAGCAAGATAGTGAGTTTGAAAGAGGTTATTTTTCATTACATTTGAGCTCATTGGTTCCTCTTTCTCTCTCAGTTATCTAAATTGGAAAATATATGTATTCTTATCGTTTCAATTCTCACTTTTCTAATAAATGACTGTTAATTTTCTCCTTGGTCTACATTTAACTAAAAGAGTTCTTCACTTGGATGTTTCATTACTTCAGTTCAACATGCCTAAAATTTTAATGGGCCTTGTTCTTTTCTTCCCTATTGTTTTACTTTTCTGTTTCTGTCAGTGTTATCACTATCTTCAGTCTGAAAAGTTACTTACTAGAGGATCCTTCCTCATCTATAATATTCATATATACCCAGTTCCCAAAATACAATTAGTGGTTCCACCAAAAATCCTTACTTATTTATGATCTGCTTTGAAATCCTAACCATCCTTTAAGACCAAGATAAAGTTTCTACTTTTCTTTGAGGTAATGAAGTGTAGCAGTATCAGGATAGCTGGAGAACTTCAAATAACTATAACCCTAAGAAAAGGTTCTATTCTACAAAGTTTTTTTTTATTTTGATCAATAGCATAGACATGTGTTTAAGGGGGGGAGGGAAATAGAGAAATCCTATCCATCAGGGAATAAGCTCAAATTGTTTTGCCTTCCCTCCCATTCCTTCCCCTCCCCTCTCCTTCTCCTATTTTCTCTTCTCTCTTCTCTTCTCTCTCTCTCTCTCTCTCTCTCTCTCTCTCACTCCTTTTTAAACAGTTCATTATCAACTGCTGCTGAAAAAAATTAACTTTCTTTGGTTGCCCTTTACACACGTGAACACTTGAGTGATTTTACTATATCATAGCTGTTCTCTGTTAGCACCAAACACTCTATTAAGAATTTCAAACTGGGAAACTATTTTCTTGCCTTCTGATAGGCTTACCTGTATTACATCCCCATTTTATCTGAATGGAAATTTTGAAGACCTTCAACTGTCACCTAAATGCTGGGAATTTATAAACTTACAATAAATATAATTCAGGATCACAGTTTTGATTTAATATGTGTCCCATGGGAGTTTTAGTAAAGTGGTCATTCTGACTTAGTTTTTACACTGATACTCCCTCTCAACCCAATACTACCTTCTAGAAAATTCAACTGCTATAGCCGTTAGGTATTACTATCTTGTCAAACACAGTCAGACTCCAAACAACCTGGATACCAGTGTTTCATAGGAAGATGAGTACTTTGCCAGTGGATTAGCCAAGGCAATAATACTGTACATGTCAAAAGAAGTCTATATATTTAAGACAGTTGTCACTAAGTTAATTCACAGAAAACTTCTGTTTTTTTTCATAAAATCAAATAAATCCTCAGAATTTGTCTCATGAATATAGATTACCTTTAAAATATTCACCAATAAAAAATGTAGGTGAATATTTGGTTTATAGTTTGAATATAATGATAATGAAGAATATCATAAGAAGCTATCATAATAAATGGATAGGTATGACTACATAAGATATTGTTGTAGCCAAAGAAAATAAAATTATCCAAGCCAATCACGTAAAGCCAAAAGAAGCCTTTATTTTAGCTGGCCAGCTATGACCTCCCTTACTCCTAAAAGCAGGGTTCCGGGGGATTGTGCCTAATTGTGTCATTGCCAACTTTTATAGGGCTCGGGACAGGATTAGGGCAGGGCTATGGGAGGGTTTAGGGTTGGGCTGTAGGGAGGGGGGGTTAGGGTGGGGCTGACTCTCTCCTGATGGCACTGGAGAATCTTTCTGGGAAGTATAACAATATCAGATATCAGAGTATATATAAAAACAACTACAATGCTAAAAGTCCATCAGGAAAATTGAAAATTAATCATCCTTGCTACAAAAAAAAAAGTTCTTACAAACCAATAGAGGGGGTAAATGCCAATATTAAAAGAAACAGATAAATTAATAGAAGAAATTTAATGAATTTATTCATTCCAATCAGGCCTGACACTAACCTACCCAAGTAACAGAGCTCAAGAAACTACCTAGCAAGAATTTGAGGTTGCTCTGTGTTTTGTTGATTTTTAAACTCTATACTGTTATAATAGACATGGTAATGATGTTCATATACCTAAAATTGTAGTCTATAGGCATATTGAGGGTGAATGACAATTCCTTATATTCTAGCTACTTAAATATTTTCTCTTCAAGGAAGTGTATCAGAAATAAATTTAGAGATAATAATGTTTATTGTAGAAGTAATCACTTTTTAGGTATAAGTTTAGATTCTTGATTTTAAATTTTCTAATATATGCCATTAGTAAAATAAATCTCTTGCTTTTAGCTGCATCCCATACAATTCAATGAATCATATTTTAATTATCCCACAGTTCAAAGTATTTTTTAATTTATTGTGTCTTTTTCCTTAATCTGTAGATTATTAAAAGTACATTATTCAAATTACAAATACTTTGGATAAATCACATATTTTATTTTAATTTACTTAATGATTGGTAATATATTTCCCTGGTGGTCATAAAATATTGTTTCTAAAATCGAAATCTTATAAAACATTGAGATATGTTGTTAGCACACGTTCCTTGTGTACTTGAAAAGAATGGATATTTTCCTATTTGAGATGCAGTATTTTGAAAGTGTCATTTGTTGTACCCAAAGAAAATAAAATCATCCAAGCCTATCACATAAAGCCAAAAGAAGCCTTTATTTTAGCTGGCCAGCCACGACCTCCCTTATTCCTAAAAGCGGGTTTCTGGGGGATGGCGCATTAATTGTATCATTGCCAACTTTCATAGGGCTCAGGACGGGATTAGGGCAGGGCTATGGGAGGGTTTAGGGTTGGGCTATAGGGAGGGGGATTAGGGTGGGGCTGACTTTCTCCTGGTGGCACTGGAGAATCTTTCTGGGAATATAACAATTTAGGTCAGATTAGTTGATAGTATTGTACATATCATTTAAAAATAACATTGAATTACCTTATGATCCAGCAATCCCACTTCAGGGTATATATTCAAAGGAAATGAAATCAGCAAATCAAAGAGACATCTGAACCAATGTTCACTGAGACATTATTTACAATAATCAAGATATGGTATTGACCAAAGTGTCTATCAATGGATGAATGGATAAAAAAGTTGTATATATACACAATAGAGTAGGATTCAGCCTAAACAATGGTGGAATATATTCATTTGTGACATGAATAAACCTGGAATAAATTAGACTATGTAAACCAGGCATATAAAGAAAATATTTCATGATCTCATAGAAGTAAATAATAAAATGGTGGTTCCATAGGCTGGAGTGTGAGGCTTTTAGGATATGCTGGTCAAAGGACACAAAATTTCATTTACATAGAAGGAATAGTTTCAACGTATAAAACTTCAATGTTTTATGATATGGAAACTTACGCACTATACATTGAAAATCATGGACAGGGTATGTGTTAAATTTTCTCACAAAAAATTGATAAATTTTTATCAAGGCAATAAATATAAGGCAATACATATGTTATTGATCATAAGAGAGACATCGCACAAGGTACACATGTTTAAAACTATCATACTGATACTGCCAATTACCTTAATGAGTCCTGCTTCCTCAGGTGTTGAAGTATAACACCAGAGAAGCATGCTGAGGCATGTAGAGTAAAAAGTAAGAAGCTTTATTAAAGAAAAGTAGAACAGACTTCTCCCAGGTGGAAGAAGAGGACCCAAAGGCAGAATCCATAGGATGAGCAAATCTTACTCTTTTTATAGGTTTTGTTCTCCTATTCCTTCCCTCTTACCTCTTTCCTTCCTGCCTATGTGACTAGGTCCAGTTTTGCTGGTGAGATGCCAAAAATGAGAATCAGATGGGCAGGGGGAGGGCCAAAGCGATTCAGGCGGTAAGGTAAGGGCCCAGGGGTCATTAATTAGCAACTCCTTGCATGTAGTCCTCCATAATGGCAGGTAGATTTGGTAATCAAGGGGTTCCAGAGGTCTTTAACATTCCATTTGTTATACACCCCAAAAAGATTCTCAAATGCCATGAAGAGGGAGAGTCAGCTCCACCCTAATCCCTTCCATCCCTATAGCCCACCCAAATTCCTTTCCCTCCCTATAGACCCACCCAAATTCCTTTCCCTTCCTATAGACCCACCCAAATTCCTTTTCCTTCCCGTATACCCACCCTAATCTCTTCCCTCCCTATAGATCCACCCAAATCCCTTCCCTATAAATACTGGCAACAAAGAACTAATGCAAGATCCTCCAGCACACCGCTTTTAGGTGTAAGGGTGATTGTTGCTGGCCAGCTAAAAAATAAAGGCTTCTTTTGGCTTTATCTGACTGCCTTGGATGATCTTATTTTCGTCAGGTATAACACATTCTCCCAGGGGCAGTCTCCAACTTCCAGATGTGGATGGCTTTTGTGGCCTCCATTTCCTTGATTTGACCCAATATCCTATTTCTACCCTAACTGCCTATCCTCAATTCTATCTTCATTACTCTACATCTTAAAATATGCAATGTTATTAGTCAATTAAAAATAAACAAAAATATGAGCTAAAACTCTGAAGCTTATACAATTATAAAATTTATAAGAAAAGATGGAATAATTGTCATGACATTTGGATTTTGTAATTTTTTACATATGACCTTAAAAGTGCTGGCATCAAAGAGAAAAATAAATAAATGTCTTAGTAGACATCAAAATTAAACTGCTTTACACCAAAGCATATTCTGAAGTAAGTGAAAAAGCAATTCATGTAATAGGAGAAAATATTTGCAACTCATATATCTGACAAGGGATTAACTTTCAGAATATATAAACAACTTCTACACATCAACAACCCAAAAGGACACAAATCAATTGCAAAATGGGTAATGGTCTTAAACAATCCTTCAATGAAATATGCAGATGTTCAATAAGCACATGCTAAGATTCTCAATATCAATAGTCAATATTCAAGTCAATAGTCAAGGAAATTAAAACAAAACCAAAATCACATGTCACTTCAAATCCATTATAATGATTATTAACAAGACAAAACAAAAACCAGAGCATGGCAGCACATACCTGTAATCCCAGGGATTTCGGAGGTTGGGTCAGGATGCAGTGAAGTTTCAGGTCAACCTCTTGAAATTTAGTCACTCTTAAAATAAATAATAATAAAGTTCTCAGGATGCATCTCAACAGCAGAGTGCCCCTGAGTTCAATCCCTGGTACTGAAGCAAACAAAGAAAAACGAAAATAAAAAATATTTGGGGGAAATGTATAGAAAATGAAACCCTAGTGAAATGCAGATGAGATTGTAAATTGGTGTCGCAGCTGTAAAAGACCTTGTAGTGGTTACTCAAAAAATCAACATAGAATTACCATTTCATACAGAAATTCCACTTCTAAGTACATGTCCAGATATCTGGACAACAATATTTGTAGCAACATTATGCACCAGAGTCAAAAAGTGCAAATAATGCAAATGTCAAGCAACGGATTTATGGATAACCAATACGTGATATATTTGTATGCAATGAAATATTCTTTAAGTTTAAAGCAGAGTGAAATTGTGATACATATTACAGTATGGATGACTCTTGAAAAATTTATACTAACTGAAATAATTCAGACAAGAAAGAGCAAATGTATGATTTCACTTACATGAAGTAGCTAGGGTACTCAAACTCAGAGACACAAACTAAAGTAGTGGGTACTAGGTTAGAGGGAGGGGGATTGGGAAATATTGACTAATGGGTATACAGTTGCAGTATTGGAAGATGAAAAAGGTCTGGAGATAGATAGTAGCAATGGTTTCACAACAACATAGAAAGTCCTTAATTCCACTAAATTTTACACCTAAAAGTGGTTGTGATGGCAGGTTTTATGTTATGTGCATTTTACTACCATAAAGTTGATGCAATAGGAAAGACCATCAATGTGGAAATGTCAGAAGGAGAAGACAAAAAATTATCAAGTGAAATGGCTACAGAATGAAGGAAATAGGGATAGAAAATGAACTAAGAAGCAGGAATTATGAAAAAACTAATAGCTTAGGGAGTTCATATCATACCATTTGTTGAGGGTGAGGAAGCAGAGATGGAATTTGAATTTGGTATTTGAAAATAGACTGCTGCAGGGCATAGTTTTTAACAGAATTTTTCTAAATAATTTATAGATATCTCAATATGTATATTTTCAATTGATTTTAATTAGAATTTAACAGTATCATGGCATGGTTAATTTATTACAAAACAGCAGATGTGTTTTAGATCATATATTTTATAAATCTGAGCCTGCCCATGCAAGAAATGAGTTTTTATTTCAATATCCAGTACTCCAGCAGAGGGACATCTTGAGTTAGAAATTAAAACACTAGCACTGGAAGCAAAAGGGGAAAGAGAAATCTATACTCTCCCATTCGCCTCTCAGCATTAAAGCACAATGACAAAGAATACACTTCATTAACTTTTAATACACTTAACATGGTATATGGCCTTTAGTGCCTAACTTTACAAAATTTAGAGGGACTTAAATTTTGGAGTTCAACAACTGTACGTAAGTAAGCTTATTGGCACTTTAACATTAATTATTCTAATTATGTAGAACATATGTCCTGAGCGTACCACTGTTGTTTTTGCCCCCCCATGATTTATAGAACTTATGACACGTTTGTGATAAGCAGTCTCAAATAAACAGCAACATTGGAAAGTAAACCGTGTACTTAATCCTCATCAACATAATCCAATTTATAATAGTTTCTTTTGCTTTAATTGATTAAAAACCCTACTATATAAAAGTAGATGTCTGACAAGGAACCAGACATATACAGCTTTCCACATTTGGGAACACGGATTTCATTGAGTTATTTGTCAAAAAACAGTAGCTTATTTGGGATTCCTTAGAGATTATATGAATGAATTAACTACAATAACTACCCTGTTATGAGATTGTATTTCCAACAGCTCTGGAAGTTTCTAAATGTTTTATATTATATCCAATTTAAAGGAAAAACATAATATCAAATTATTTCTTCTCACAGTTTTGCTTTAGACAACATAACAAAATTAATACTTTGAGCTTCAATTATGATGACAACCTTTCTTTCAGGCCTGAGGCATTATTTCTTTAACTCAGCAAATATGAACTGAAGGCCTACTTATATTTCATGCACCTATGTTCAAGGTTTTGGTGATGAAGCTATTAAAAAACAAACATTTCCTACCTTACAAAGTTTATATTGTGTACCTCAAATAGTCTTCAGAATTGTTTCTTCCAGGTACTTCTGAAAGTGTCTACAAAAGCAAGCTAAATGGGAAGATCATACACTTTAAGAATCAGATCAGTTCCCTTCTCCCTCTCTGTGCTGAAGTCTGTTTCCATTCACCCCAGTATCACGGTACAGTTTTATACTTTGGAAAGGATGAACAGAGTATATTTGCATTGAGGTTGTATACAAGGCAAAGTTGAAAATGGGAACAGTTTATTAAGTACATGAAAATGGCCAGGTGTATTGGCACAGGCCTGTAATCCCAGCAGTTTAGGAGGCTGAGGCAGGAGAATCACAAGTTCAAAGCCAGCATCAGCAATTTAGTAAGAAACCAAGAAACTTAGTGAGACTGTGTCTCAAAATAAAAAGGGCTGGGGATGTGACTCAGTGGTAAAGTGCCCCTGGGTTCAATCCCATGTAAATCTCCCTCCCAAAAAAAACAAAACTAAGTGAAAACTTACATACCTGCTTTCAGAATGCTAAAAACCAGACTTATGCATTCTAGGCAGAAGGATAGGGGAGAATTATATTAGGAAGCTAATTAGCTCTAAAGAAAAGACTTAAAAGCACTAATGGCAGTTGAATGCCTCTAAAAGGAAGATTGCACATGAAGTAAAGTTATGATAAAGTTGAGTAAATCACCCAGAAACTCCAATACAAAGAGAGTAAGGTAGAACATAACAAAGAAAAGAAAATTAAAAGCTCACACTATAAGGTTCCACATCTGAATAAAAGGAATTCCAGAAGGAGAACAAGTTAAGTGAGTAATAAAAAATTATCAAAGTGTTATGGTTTAGATATACATCTCCCCCAAACCTCATGTGTGAGACAATGCAATAAATTTCAGAGATGAACTGATAGAGTTATGAGAGCCTTAACCTAGTCAATGCATTAATCCAGTTGAATAGATTAACTGAGTGGTAACTGTAGGCAGGGCATGGTTGGAGGAGGCAGGTCTCTGGGGGCATGCCATTGAGGTGGAATTTTTTTGTCCTTGCTGAGATGAACAGTTCTCCCTGCCTCCTTCCTGATTGTCATTTCCTGAGTCACTTTCCTCCACCACAGTCTTCTGCTACAATGTTCTCCCTAGCTTCAAGCCCTGAGGAACAGAGTTGGTCATCTACAGACTGAGTTCCCTGAAACCAAGAGCCCCAAATAAACTTTTCCTCCTCTAATTATTATCCTGAGGGGTTTTTTTAGTCATGGTGACAAAAAAGCTGACTAAAAATTATTTCAAAGAGAAAACTCCCAGAACTCAATGAAGAATCTTAATTTCAAAATGGAAATGCTTACTGAGTAACCAGCACAATGAATGACAATGAGTTTACACAAAGAATCATAACCATGAAATTTCAGAATATTGTTGGCAAAGATATCTTGAGCAGTTTTAGAAGCAATAAAAAGAAAAATATTTAGAAGAGTCAGCATGCCATTTGATTCTCAGTAGTTATGCTTTAAATAAGTGAGGAGAAGCCTTCAAATATATAAGGGGACATTATTTCCCACCTACAATTCTATATGCTGTTAAATTAGCAATTTAGCCAGGCATGGTGGCACATGTCTCTAATCCCAGCAGCTGGGGAGGCTGAGCCAGGAGGATCATGAGTTCGAGGACCATGAGTTCAAGTATCGTGAGTTCAAAGCAAGCAGCCTCAGCAACTTAGCAAGGTCCTAAGCAACAACAAATGAGACCCTGTCTCTAAATAAAATATAAAAAGGATTGTGGATGTGGTTCAGCAGTTAAGCACCCCTGGGTTCAATCCCTAGTACCAAAAAAAAAAAATTACCAATTTAATTGAGGATAAAATAAAGGAATTTAAAAATGCATAAGGTCCTTAATAACATTTCCTGTGATGCGTCCATTTTAAGCTTTGAGAATGTGCTTGGTCTGAACAAGGGTATGCCTAAAAGAAAGAAGCAAAAACAAAAAACATGGAATCTATGAAACAAGAAACCCAACAGAAAAGAGAGGCAAAGGAAGTCTCAGGATGATGGGGAAAAAAATCATAAAAAAGTAATAAGTATCAAACTATCAGATTAGAACAAGTCAAATGTCCATTGATTATATCTTTTCTAAAAGAAACATATCAAATGCAAATATGGTAAAACATAGTATAAGCCAATATTGCCAGTCTCCCAACATAAACAGTTACATTTTATTCTTTGATCTTAGTCCCTTTCTGTAAAGGTTAATTGGGGTCCAGCTATAAAGTTTAAGGAGAGAGCAATAAAGAGGAAAACACACACGATGGCAAACAGTAAGAAGTGGCTTCCGTGGGAAAGCCAGTTCAATTTTATTATCTGTTCCAGGGTCATATCAAGTTACATTAGGTTACAAAGTGCAGTTATCTTTGCTCATGTACAGATCACAAAACTTGCTTGCTTCTCAGAGTCCACCAGTACCAAATGGTATTATAATTAGATAATGTTTCCCGATGTCAAGGACAGAGGAGTTACAGAGCATTTCAAGTCATTCAGACAGAAGGCCTATTGTCTGAGGAGTTTGCTCACTCAAGGACATCTCCTCTGTACATTGACTGGCCTGAAATCCCTACACCTTTCCATTTAATAACTCTGTGGACAATCTCATCAATTGCTAAGAATCTATACTGGTGTCCAAAATCTGTATCTATATACCTGAATTTCATTTTTATGGTATTACAGCACAGCTATCTACAAATTAAATCATAAAAATTCCTGAAGTACCTCAAATAATATGAATGAAACCAAACACCTTCTCATTAATTCTAGGATCTACTCTTATTTAATGTTGCTATGGCCACAATTGTGGTATAGTTACCTATGCTCTGTCAACCATTTTTCCACCTTCTCAAACTTTTCTCTCTTCTATCATTTTTTGTTTTTACAATGATTTAAACTTGTAAAATATGTTATACATTATACTATGCATCTTAAAATACCTTTATAATTCCCATATCTTTTTATATATATTCTATGCTCTTTAATATTACACTCAATTTCTATAGGACAGTGAATCTTGAAATTTTTAAACATTGTCTCACTTAAGTAAGATAAAAAATATAGAAGCCCAGAGGTCTCACTTACTTCTACTTTCCAGTGGAAAATAATTTATTGGTATCAGAGAAGATAAAATAATAATCCCAATAATATTAGTGCAGCAATTATGTGATAACAAATTGATCAAAAATTATCATCATTTTCACAAATGACTTTATATATGTATTTTTGCTTATCAAAAATAGAAATGCATTTATCCTGTTTTTCATAAACTATACTAAAAGAAGAATGTCTGAAGACAATCAAATTAATATGGATAATATATGTTGATAATAAGATATTTCCTGAAAACTAACAGTTCCAACTATCAGTGGTTGACTATATTGAAAGGAGCAAAGTATTGTTGCTGCACACTAAGTAGCAGTCAATCTTTTTACAATAGTCAATTACTCAGCTAACCTCAATAATTTATTAATTTTAAAGAATTAGTTGTGTACTTAACAAATTACTTTTTATGAACTTGTCTTTTCTGATAGCATTTCAGCTTTTCTTGTCATCCACCAGGTCTGTAGCCCAAATGGATGGCTCATTACTAAATAAATAATTAATATCTTAATCTTGATCTTGTTTATTTCAATACCACTGCTTAGAAGGTTCTCTTTATTTCTTTCCACTTTCAAAAAAAATTACTAAACCTTTGTCAATCTTTCCCTGGTTCTACCAATTAGAAATCATCATTCATTTATCTGTTAATACCTTCCTTATATCATTGATAGTATTTAAATTTTAGCCTTATATCACAATTATTTACATTCACCCCATCACCTATTATATTCTATTTTCCCTTAAAGATTGTTGTATGTTATTTAGTGTATCCTGTCTAATATCCTGCAAAAGTTAAGCATTCTTTTGACAAATGTTTTATTCTTTATTCTAAAGGTTTAATCAATATCCACAAATATGTTTTTATTTTACCTATATCATTTGCTTAAATTAAAAATCCTAAAGTTAATTGTTAGCAAATTAAAATGTCACATATTCCAACTGAAATATAGGCTGTGCTAACAAATATAATGTTCGCTCTATAATTTGAGCTCAACTGATGGGAAAGAAAAAAAAGAAATGGTCTTTATTCTCACTTTGCCTCAGTGCAATTTTATTGTCTTAGACAGTGAATCAGGAAAACAAAAACCACTCTTTTAGCCACTGTACCAATGAATGTTAGATTTTTTTCACTGGTGTATCAATGCTTAAAGGATAAGATTGCAGGAAGTCTCTATCCTAGGGCTGAAAGGACAAAGGAAGAAGACAGAGATAGTATATCAGTGTATATTCAAGATCTAGAACTATGAGAAACTGGAACCACTTTTTTCAAACATTTATTTGATTGATTACAAATGTAAGAGGTTATTTCTGGACTTCAAATTCTATCCTATGAGTCTATAAGTATATGCTATGCCATTATCATAGTAGGTGTTAATATATATATAGTGAACAAGAATGCTATCAGACCCTTACATTACTTGATATTATCTCTAAATGGGTCAAATGTAAGACCTAAAACTGTAAAACTCTTTGAATGAAAAATATAAATCATCATTATGTTAGATTTGAAAATAATTTCTTAAATATTATATGAGAAACATGGCTAGCCAGTCTTCTGTCACTATAACAAAACACCTGAGATAATCAACATTAAGGGGAAAAGGTTTATTTTGGCACAGATTTTTCAAGGTTTCACTAGATGGTCAGGTGACTTTATTGCAAGATCAAGTGGCAAGACAGGGTATGTGTGGTAGAGCAAAACTGTTCACCTCATGGTGATTGGGAAGTAAAATAAAGACTCAATTTGCAGTCCCCCTCAATTGCATACCCACAATGACCTAAATTTTTCCCCAGACCCCACCTCTTAAAGTTTTCTACAGTCTTCCGAGAGTGGCAAGCTAAAGAATCAACTTTTAATACATGGAACTTTGAGGGATAATATAAATCCATACTGCAGCAAAATAGAAGTAACAAAAATCAAAGTTGATAAATTTCACTTCATGAAAATTGAAAATGTGCATCCAAAGCATGCTTTTGAGAATATGATAAAACAACACACAGAATGGAAGAAAAGATTTATAAAGATTTATATTTATATCTGATAATGACCTGGAAGCCAATATGAAAAAGAACACTCATAATTCAAAAATAAACAAATAATTCAATTGTAAGTAAACAAAGAATTTGAATAGATATTCCTCCAAAGAAGATATACAAAGGACCAATAATTGTATAAAAGAATTGTCATCATTAGTATTCATCAAAGAAATGAAAATTGAATCCACAATGAGAAGAAATTTTATACCCAGTAAGATGACCATAATGACAAAAACATAATAAAAGGTATTTTTGAGGGATTTGGAGAAATTTGAGTAATCTTTCATTGCTGGGAACATAGTAAATTGCATATCTTCTTTGGAAACCAGTTTGCAAATGTTGAACAGAGTTACTCTGTGGTCTAGCAATTCTACTTTTAGGCTTATATTCAAGAGAAATGAAAACATATTTTCACAGAAAAAACTTATAGGCTAATAATTATCAAGTGGAAAATGGATAAACAAATTTATTAAATGCAGACATTATAATATTACTCAGTCTCAACCACAGCCTACTTGGGGAAGAAATAAGTAACCCTCAGGGGTGTGGGCTGGCTGGAAATAAAAGGCTGAAAAGGTAATATCAGGAAATAAAGCACAAGACACAGAAATATATTTATATTAAAAGTGGGGGCTGGATGGGTGAAGACCTAATGGGTCTGATCCTAACAAAGGGAAAAGTCTGCAAATGTTTTAGTTATAGGGAAACACACCAAGGGAATTTATTGTGAGGAGGGGTTCTTCAAGGTAAACAAGAAGCTAGAAGCTGTGGGAAATTCGCCTGGTCAGGGCTTTATCATTTGTGCAGTAATTGTTCCTCCTACGACAGCTGGCACCTCAAGGCTATTGAAGTGAACTGGTATTTCTTTCACCCAAGGCTAGCAGGCATCTAAATTCAAAGCTATTGAACTCATAAACTCCTTGCCAGGCATGGAATTGGTCCCATTAAGAGTGGCCACTGGGAAGTGGGCATGTCTTTCTCTACTTTCACATGGAAAGATTCTCAGATGCGGCAGCCAAGCTCTCTAAGGCTATGGAGTTCAAAACATTAATCAAAGCCGGGCGTGGTGGCACACGCCTGTAATCCAAGCAACTTGGGGGGCTGAGTCAGGAGGATTGCGAGTTCAAAGCCAGCCTCAGCAACTTAGCGAGGCCCTAAGCAACTCAGTGAGACCCTGTCTCTAAATAAAATACAAAATAGGGCTGGGGATGTGGCTCAGTGGCCAAGTGTCTCTGAGTTCAATCTCCGGTTTCAAAAAAAAAAAAGCATTAATTAATTTGCCACTCCTGACAAGTCAGCCATAAAAATGTAGTTCAGTACCATTCCTTGCCACAAAATGGATGAAACTTGAAAATACTGTGCTAAAAGAAAGGAGCTGGACGTTAAAAGCAACACTCAAATGGTTTCATTTATCTGAGATGTTCATATATATGTAAATTCATAAATTAGTGACTGTTAGAGACTGGGCAAGGATGAATGGTCAGTTATTTCTAACTAGTATGAGGTTTCCGTTGTTGTGAAAAATATTCTGGAATTAGTGATGATGGCTGCACAACCCTATAAGTACACCGGAAAACACCGTGTTATGGTTTGAATGTGAGCTGTCCCCCCAAAACTCCTGTGTGAGACAAGAAGGTTTAGAAGACAAATGACTGAATTACAAAAACCTTAATCCAATCAATAAAATAATCCCCTAATGGGGATTAACTGAGTAGTACCTGAAGGCAGGTAGGGTGTGACTGGAGGAGGCTGCATTAGGGGCATGATTTTGGGGAATATATTTTGTATCTGGCAAGTGGAGTCTCTCTGTGCTGCCTCTTCATCATGTGAGCCAGTTCCCTTCCCCACACTCTTCCACCATGATGTTCTGCCTCACCTTGAGCCCCAAGGAATGGAGCCCTGCTGTCTATGTATTGAGACCTCTGAAAGCGAGAGCCCCCATGTAAACTTTTCCACCTCTACAATTATTCCGGTAAGGTCTTTAAGTTACAACGGTAAAAAAGCTGACTAAAACACACTGATTCATACACTTTGTGTATGAATTTTATGCAATCTAAATTATATCCCATTAACACTATTTTAAAAAATACAAGAGCAGTCTTCCTTATTTTCTTCACCCAGAGTGAATTACTCCCAACATTTGTATACATTCTTCCAGTGTTTTACTTCTCTGTTTTTTAATTTTTTTATTTGTTATAATTATTTATACATGACAGTAAAATGCAACCATACATTTCGATGAATTATACATAAATGGGATATGATTTCTCATTTTTCTGATTGTACATGTTGTAGGATCACATCACTCATGCAGTTCTCATATATGTACATGAGGTAGTAATGTCTGCTTAACTCTACTATCCTTCTTTTAATACTTTAAAAATTATACACATAACAAAAGAACATATTATCTTTTAAAGTTATGACATTACAAATAAAATGTAAGTCTCCTTTATATTTATTCACATTCAGCAAGTCATATCATAGATGCAAGTATTATAAGCTGTTTGGTATATGTTTTGGATGTATGTTGGGTTTATGGTTTGTTTTGGGTTTTTTGTTTTGTCACCATATTCCTGAAGACATTTCTTCCTCTTTTTTTATTGGTTCGAAATGACATTAGGATTCATTTTAACATAATTATAAATGAATGCAATGTAATTTGCTCCAATTAAGTTCCCAGTACCTACTCTTACACTCCCCATCCTCCTTTCCCCTGTTTCCTTTCCTCTACTGATCTTTCTATTTATTTTTTTTAATTAGGGTCTTGTGGCTGTACATAATGTTGAGATTCATGTGATATATTCATGTATGTACATTGGAAAATTAGGTCATATACATTCCACTGTGTTTCTCTTACTTCATCCATCTTTCCTCCCCCTCAATCCCCTTCTTCTCTCCCCTGATCTTTCTTTTTATTTTAATGAAATTCCCCTGGCTGTTAATTGTAAACATCCTTCTTAACTATAAAATATACTTCACTTCTTAAGTTTTAGGGTAAGGTTGATTTGAATTATAAAATATTCCCTTATCCTATTCTCTTATTAGCCAGAATGGCCAGAGTACAAAGTTTTGAATTAGGCACAACCAATAAGGTATTCCTTTACAGAATTATGAAATTTAAGAAGTGATTCAAATCATAGAACTAGTTGAGAAATTTTGCAAGGAGTAAAGTTCTTTGTGACAGCAGTGTCTACACTTTCAGCATATCTAATCTCTTTTTGTAGCATGATCTTGTCCATTTTCTATAACATGCTCTCCTTTGATATCCACTGGCTGTTTTTAAACTTAATTCTCTAGTTTTCTTAGCAATGTTTGATCTATACAATTAACTAGCAAAAAATTTCTTTTTATCCAAATTTATTCAAAGTATATTTTTCCCTGAAAGCAAAAATTATGACAAAAGAAATTTATCTTTGAAGCTTTTTTAAAAAATAGATTTATATGCATATATAAATACATAAATACATCTTTTTTCTAAATGATATGAATATATATCATGATGCATCTAACATTCCAATGTCTTTCTTCAATATCACCTTAGCAAGACATCTTTATGTTGATGGATAAATATTAAGTTCATTCTTTCCAAAAGTCATGCTATGGTAGCAAGATGTGCATATGCCACAGTTTAATTAACCAAATATTTGAATAAAAAGTTCATAGCAATTGGAAAACACTATGGAGTATCATCCACATAGTGAATGTGAATGGGACCTTCTGCAAGATGTATGGAGCATAACCTGAACATATGACACTGGTAACATGTGTATGCATAATCTTAAGCATTCACCTATTTTTGTAAGTTACATTTCTAAGAAAAACAATTTCTGTCTTTTAGGAGATACTACACTTTCATTTTCTATAGATATTGACATTATTTATTGAATACATTGATTCATTGTATTTCTTTGATTTAGGGAAAATTGGTATCTCGGCTATTGAGTTTATAGTTCAAAGAACCATAAATATTTAATTCATTTACAAAAGTCATTTATGCTAAAAAGAAAAATTATTGTATATACTTGAAGTCATTTATAACGTATCTCACTGAATGCATATGTGACCCTCACCTCTAATAAGAATGATTCCTTAATTGAGTTTACACCAGATTTTGTGAAAGCAAATATCAGGAAAAAATGCTCTCAAAATTTATTTATCATAAAAGCAATGTTCATTTCTGGATCATCCCAGCATATTCCTCAGCTTCATTGTCAAGGAGTCTGTGTTCCAAGCAGTCTCATGAGGGCCATAATGAGATGCCTAGTGTGTAAAGTTTCAGCCTCTTTCAACTGAAGTATCTCACTTTTAGGTTTTACTCATTTAAATTTCTGCTAAAAATAATTGGAATATCTCTTCATTAATTATAATAGCAACAGCAATGTTTCAATGTTCGTCTAGTGCTTTTTGAATAGTTGTTATATGCCAGGAATTGCCCTAAATGTTTTACAAATGTTTACTTATTTTATCCTCACCAAAACTACAAGATGCAGTATTATTCCCAGGAAGTTGAGGAAAAGAATTTAAATAATTTATCCCACAGTCAGTGACTGACTTAAGATGAGAAAATTAGCAGGGGAAATCCATGCCTTTAGGACTTAGTCAGCAACCAAGGGGCATACTTGAAAAATAATTATACAAAAAATAATTATAGGAAAGTTTGCATTGAAAACTGATATGATTTTGTCATACCTTCATATATTTGGATTAACTTATTTGGGATATCAACATTTTCCTTTCAGATTAAGAGATTCTTCCATTGACAGACTGCAAAATCAAATTGCAAAAGACAAAGAAATCAAAACAAATATATGTGCAAGGAAAAAGAACTGTTAATTAACAAGGTACAATTCAATTACATAGGGCATTGAACAGGCTAGAAGATAAAAATCATACAGAATGTGATAGATGAAAACAGTCATAGGTATAGATGGGTTTTTGAAAATTAATCACTACTTTAATAGATCTGATTACCTTGACACAGAACTTTGCATTAAATATGTAGTTTAATCTAGAACTCCTGCTCTAGGTTTTCCCTCTGATTACATTTGATAACATAATTTTGTGTGTTTGGGGAAAGGAAATGTTAATGTTTACCCAGAGATAGTACTGACAAGAACAGTTAAATAATAGCATGTTTTTAAATAGCCATTCATCCAACTTTGAATACAGCTCAATGATCATGTTTTATTATTTTATATGCACAAGAAATATCCTGTTCTATTTAGAATATTTATTCTAGATTTTTATTTCTTTTCCAATAACAAGAAAATCCTTAATTTGTATATTACCCATATACTTAACAAAGCCCCCACTTTTAAAATTTATAATCAATTAACCTGAAGATAATTTTTGCTTAAAACTAATTTTCATACATTATATTGATGCACATGAAAGCAACCTACTAAAATCATTACTAGATTTCAACATAAACTAAGACTCTGGAGCTATGGTTTTATTTCTAGATAGGTCTACCTAACAGATTTAGTGTAAATGAAATTCAGTATACAACATCTAATTATTATGATAAACTAAACCCAAGATATTTATTATTTGTCTCATTGTAATTGCCTCATAAACACAGGGGTAGCATGAAAAAAGAAACACTGGAAGTAGTATTAACCATAGAAATTGTGTTATATGGACAAATGGGAACTCGATTACTTATTAATGCAACAATGTTTGCATCCCTCCTAAATATTTAATACTGGGCATTATGAAAAAATAAATAATAGATAACTGGTTTAAAGTGAATGAGGGTTATGATAGAAATAAAGAATTTTCCTTCTCCACATTATTATAAAGGTTCTTTGGGAAAAAATATATATTAAATTCTAAATTTATAGTACAGCATTATGCCACATAATTACAGTCATCATGTTTAGAAGGTTTCACAAGCAGACATTGACAAATTTCAAATTCTGGTAGTTTGGTGCTACTTTTTAAAAGTTCCCTTAGCAGTCATTTAAGATATGGAAAAATGAAGCACTTTAGACAAGTACAATGACGTTCAATTTATTGGTAAAGAAGTATTCTAGAACTTTTCAAATGAAAGCTGTGATAAACTATATAAACATTAATAAGATGTTCTGTTTTTTGCGTTCCTTTTTTCTAAATATCTTTTTTCAATATTTCTTTTTTATTGGTTCTTTTTAATTATACATGACAGTAGAACCCATTTTGACATAATTATATAGCAAGGAATATATCTTTTTTTCACAATGTAGATTCGCATGATTCATATATTTTCACATATACATAGGGTAATACTGTCTGTCTCAGTCTACTATCTTTCCTTCCCCCACCTCCGCCCATCCCACTTGATCAGGGTGCACTATCTTCTTAATATGTTTTTGTAAGTGATTTGCCAGAATTTTGTTAAGGATTATAGCATATCTATTCATCAGGGATATTGGCCTAAAGTTTTCTTTTCTAGATGTGTCTTTATCTGGATTTGGTATCAGAGTGATACAAGTTTCATAGAATGAATTTGTAAGGGTTCCCTCCTTTTGTATTTCATGAAAAACTTTCAAGAGGATTGGCATAAGTTCTTATTTGAAGGTCTTGTAGAACTCTCCTGAGAATCCATCTGGTCCCGGGATTTTTTTGGTTGGTAGGCTTTTGATGGTTTCTTCTATTTCATTGCTTGAAATTGATTTGTTTAAATTGTGTATGTCATCCTGGTTCAGTTTGGGAGGATCAGATGTCTCTAGAAATTTGTTGATGTCTTCAAGATTTTCTATTTTATTGGTGTATAGGTTTTCAAAGTAGCTTCTAATTATGTTTTGTATTTCAGTGGTGTCTGTTGTGATAGTTCCTTTTTCATCACAAATTTTAGTTATTTGAGTTTTCTCGCTCCTTCTCTTTGTGAGTGTGGCTAAGGGTTTATCTATTTTGTTTACTTTTTCAAAGAACCAATTTTTTGTTTTGTCAATTTTTTGAATTGTTTCTTTTGTTTCAATTTCATTGATATCAGCTCTGATTTTAATTATTTCCTGTCGTCTACTACTTTTGGTGTCATTCTGTTCTTAATTTTCTAGGGCTTTGAAATATAAGGTTAGGTCATTGAGTTGTTGACTTTTTATTCTTTTCTTGAATGAGCTCAATGCAATGAATTTTCCTCTTAGTACTGCTTTCATAGTGTCCCAGAGATTTTGATATGCTGTATTGTCATTCTCATTTACCTCTCAGAATTTTTTTATCTCCTCCCTGAAGTTTTCTGTTATCCATATTTCATTCAATAGCATATTATTTAGTCTCCAGGTGTTGGAGTAGTTTCTGTTTTTTATTTTGTCATTGATTTCTAATTTCATTCCATTTTGATCCTGCAATACAAGGTAGTATCTCTACTTTTTAGCATTTGCTAAGGACTGCTTTGGGGCATAACATATGGTCTATTTTAGAGAAGGAGCCATGTGCTGCTGAGAAGAAAGTGTATTCACTTGTTGATGGATGGAATATTCTATATATGCCTGTTAAGTCTAAGTTATTCATTGTGCTATTGAGTTCTATGGTTTCATTGTTTAGTTGTTGTTTGGTAGATCTATGCAGTGGTGACAGTGGTGTGTTAAAGTCACCCAGAATTATTGTGTTGCTGTCTATTTGATTCCTGTAAATGAGAAGAATTTGTTTGATATACATGGATGGGCCATTGTTTGAGACATAAATATTTATGATCATTATGTCTTCCTAATTTATGGTTCCCTTAAGCAGTATGAAATGTCCTTCTTTATCCCTTCTCACTAACTTTGGCTTGAAGTCCACTTTATCTGATATAAGGATGGAAATCCCCACTTTTTTACTGAGTGAGTCCATGTGTGTGGTAGGTTTTTTCCCATCCTTCCACATTTAGTCTGTGGATGTCTTTTTCTATGAGATGAGTCTCTTGAAGGCAACATATTGTTGGGTCTTTCTTTTTAATTCAGTCTTCCAGTCTATGTCTTTTGATTGATGAGTTTAGGCTATTAACATTCAGGCTTATTATTGAGAAATGATTTGTATTCCCAGTCATTTTCACTTAGATTTGGTTTTTAACTTGACTTGGTTTCTCCTTTAATTGGCTTTTCTTTTAGGATAGTTCCTCCCTTTGATGACTTACATTATTGTTGCTCGTTTCTTCCTCATGGAATATCTTGCTAAGAATGTTTTGTAGAGCAGGCTTTTTATGTGTAAATTCCTTTAACTTTTGTTTGTCATGGAAGGATTTTATTTCATCTTCAAATCTGAAGGTTAGCTTTGCTGGATATAGGATTCTTGGTTGGCAGCCATGTTCTTTCAGAGCTTGAAATATATTGTTCCAGGTCCTTCTAGCTTTTAGGGTCTGGGCTGAGAAATCTGCTGATATCTATATTGGATTCTCCCTATATATAATCTGTTTCTTTTTTCTCACAGCCTTTAAAATTCTATCTTTATTTTGTACATTAGGAATTTTCATTATAATGTATCTTGGTGTGGATCTGCTGTAATTTTGTGCATTTGGTGTTCTGTAAGCCTCCTGTAGTGAATTTCCATTTCATTCTTCAGGTTTGGAAAATTTTCTGATATTACTTCATTGAATAGGTTGTTCATTCCTCTGGTTTGTATCTCTGTGCCTTCCTCAATCCCAGGAATCCTTAAATTTGGTCTTTTCATGATATCCCATAGTTTTTATATGTTCCATTCATGATTTCTTACCATCTTCTCTGTTTGGGCAACTTTATTTTCAAGATTCAATATTTTGTCTTCATTGTCTGAGGTTCTGTCTTCCAAGTGATCTAGTCTGTTGGTGATGCTTTCCATTGAGTTTTTTATTTGGTTTATTGTTTCCTTCATTTTAAGGATTTCTGTTTGGTTCTTTTTCAGAATCTCTATCTCTTTGTTGAGGTGATCTTTTGTTTCCTGTAGCTGCTCTTTCAGCTGCTTATTGGAATGGTCAATCATTGCCTGAATTTGCTCATCATTTGCTTTTCTGATCATTTTATTCATGTATATTCTGTACTCCTTTTCTGGCATTTCTTCTACCATGCTGTCATTGGATTCTATTAGGGTATAATCTTGGTTTATTTGGAACACTTTCCTCCCTTGTTTTTTTCATGTTGTTCATGTATTTTCCCCTCTAGCAATGCAGATCTAGGGTACTATAGTTTCTGCCCTATAGGTTTGTAGTGACCCAATAGTTTTCTGAAACCTCTTCTTTAAGGGGAGATCAATATTAGCAACACCCAGTACAGACAATATGCAGCTGTAAACCAAATAGCCCCTATGAAGACTATTGTTGCAGTAGTCTTTTTGTTACAATATTGTTATAATATTATCATAATAAACAGAGAGGATGAGTTCAATTATTATCAACAGTATAACAAACAGATCTGCAATGAGGACTGCAGTTTCTAATGGAGAACAAAAAGAATGGGGAGGGGTGTAGGCTGTAACTGTTAACAGTGTAAGAAAAGAGTATGAAGAAGTTCTAGATCACAGGAAGAGTGAATGTGTACTCAAAAGAAGTTGGTTGTTAGCATGAGGAAAGTGAGAAAAGCCCTTGAGGAAACAAGTAAACAAAAAGAGAGAGCAAGAAAAGTAAAGAAATAAAAATTTAAAAGCTTTCAGAAAGGAGAAAAAAAAACTACACCATAACAGTCATATACTATTCAAACCTCCCAGTCTTTAGTAGCCTGAGGCATGAGAGGTAACTGACAATGAGCTTCCAGTCTCCAGCAGGCATCTCAGGATGGGATTTGCCCCACCTAATGACAGTTTCCCCTTCATGGATAATCCAAGATGGCTGCACTGGCTCCCAAATGTGTTGGCAAATGGTGAGTTGCAGCGCAGGGCATGGGCACCAAGTCTGTGTGGGGTGCATTCGATCAGGCTGGACCTCTGGAGGTGGTGTGCTGTCAGTCAATCCAGGGGTCCTGGAGGTGGAGTGCTGTCAGTTGGGCAGCATTCCTGCAGCTCCTGACTTTTTTTTTTCCCAAATGGCGGCAGCCACATGTAACCAAACCTGTGGGTACTGTGAAGGTGAACTTCCAGGCAACAGCAGGCTGCTGGGGATCCACTGATGGTGTGCAGGCCCTGCAGGCTACTGGCCGAGGATCAGCAGATGAACCTCGGTAAGTGGGTGATGGGTAGGTGTAAGGCAGGCATTGGGCAGGCCGTAGGTAGGCAAACAGGTAAGTGACAGATGATAGGCAGTGGTTGCTACGCTGGTAGACTGGGGGTGATCAAAGTAGACAGATGTGGTAAACAGCAGGGAATCAATGAGGAGTAAAGACTGCTTCATGGAGAAGTAGGTTTTCCTCTGTTTGAATCCTGAGTTACAGAGCGACAAGGAATGGAGCTTTCTTCTAGTCTGCCATCTTGGATCTCCCTTTTCTTCATATTCAAGTAAATTAATTCACTCGGTAATGTTTGGGAGTATAGTATAGAGAGGAAGTATAAAATGACTCTGAAATTATTCAAATTATAATTACCAAAGCATACACATATTTCATGGAATTTATTTTTTTAAGTAAAAATAGATAAAAATACATACAGGTGCAAAATTATAATGTTTTATATTGTACATCACCATGATGACACATTATATAACTATTAGAAATGACTTTCTGAAGTGTGCAGTACATTATAGTTTTCTACAGTCATCCTATTGTGCAATAGTACACAAGAACTTCTTGCCCCTTTCTAATTTTGGAAAGGATTTTGAAAGGTTTCATTATGAAGAAATGATAAATGTATGAAGAGATGAATATGCTTAAACCGAATAAAATATTATGAAATGTATATATGTATTGAAATATTATGTTTTTATGTATCAGTTAATATAATTTATTTGTTCCAGGGTTTGAACCCAGGATGCTTAACCACTAAACTACATTCCCAACCCTTTTTATGTTGTTTTTGTTTTGATTTTGGTTTTTCTTGGAGACAGGGTCTCACTAACTTGCTGAGGCTGGCTTTTAACTTGTGACCCTCCTGCCTCAGCCTCCTGAGCCACTGGGGTTACAGGTATTTGCCGCCAGGCTTGGCTAAAAATAAATTTTTAAACAAGAAAATTAATGACTTCTAAAGACTGTGACAATAGAAATATCTATTATGTATAAGATTAAATAAAATAATATGCTAGAATTTGTACAACTATGTAGAACTCATAATTTTAAAAAAGCAAAAATTTCTTAACATATTTATAACTTTTCTTATTCACAAAACAAAACAAGAAAACATCTAGGGTTTACAATTAGATGATGTCCTAGAGATTGCCATAATTTCCTTAATGTTATATGCTAAAATATGGACATCCATTTTTATAAGAACATTTCCCAGCAAACAGTCCTGTAATCTGCCAAAATAAGCAGAAAACATTATAATAATTTTATATTTATTAAATAACTCTGCAGACAATTAGTAAGATTTATAATAAAATTATTAAATCTGCAGGATCTTACATCTCTTTTTTTAAAAGGTAATGGGAGACCTTTAATAATACTGTATCTTATTTGAAAAAATATTAGAAAGCATAGAGTTCAGGAAATAATATCTGATGTCAGAAATTTTTAATGTCAGTTGTGTGGGAAGTACAAAGGAAAACATTTTTCATGAGTTTCCGGATGGGGAGAAAGGATTTTTTCCCCTAGAGGAAAATTGCAAGAATTTGTCAGCAATGGTTAAGGTTCAGAAGAGAGGAAGTGAATTAGAAGTTTTATAAAATAATGTGTCACTGGAAAAAAAGAAAACATTATGGTTAGTGATAATAATAATCAAAGTAAAACTTATGTTACTACAAAACATTTGTCTGTAATGTAATTGTCAAATAACTTGTAGAATGACTACTTCTAGAGTAAAAAAGCAAAAAGTTTAATTTCGTTGATCTTTAATCATTAGCATGCATATAATTTTTAATGCCCCAACTTCCTGAATTATCTTACATAAAACTAATGTTATTGAAATGGTTATATTTTGGAAGATCTATGAATTAAAAAATGTTTAAATCAACCTAATATAATTTCAATTGAATGCATAATAAAATGTTACTTGTCTTATAATGGTAAATACATTGTGAGTACCATTATGATATGTGTTTTGATTTTAAAAAGTCTAAAAATGTTTGCTTGATTACTGGTTACCTTTGCATTTCCAAAATGAAAGTAATTAGCTCATTCTACTTTACTGGGCACATGTAATTTTAATGATATTATTGAAACCAAGAATAGCATCTAGTCACTTGTTAATGAATTAAAAAGAGTACTTCAATTAAAACTGCTGTAGTAATAACAGTATATATCAATTAAAGATAATATTTTATATTTTAAATGTTTGAATAAAATAATGACAATTGGTATAGTTACATGATGAATCTAGTATGGGCACATTTAATAATGATAAAAATCCAAATAAGGAAGATTTTGTTCAGTCTAAAATTATACTCAAACTCATTTTTGTTTATGTTTTATGATTTGAGTAGTCATCATGCATGTAAATAGTAGTAAAATCATTTGCGAAACTAATAAATATATTATTTTGCACGTATCAATCTTGAAAATTGGAACTTCAGGCACATCTTTTGGGTATCAAGAGAAGTTCATTATGGATATTTTCTCTTGTCAATAAACCTTGTGAATATATTCACAAGAGACAAGTTTCACTCTCTCATTTTTGCTAAATTACTTTGCTTAATATGCAGTGAATAACAAAAGACATAAAGAAATTATTGAATGCCATTTATATTATAGCAATGCAGCTAGAGGAAGTTATGAATCATTCACTCTGAGTGTGTAGAAGGAAACTCTTCTGCTTTTACTTCTGAGCTGATCCATTCATATTAAAATTTATCCAGTATGCCTCAACTATTAATATAAAGTATAGAAAAATATACTTTAAAATATGGCTATCTCAATATTATCAACCAAAGAAATTTGATAGGTCTAGATAAAAATAAAAACTCCAGAAAATGCAACTTGTGCTAGTTAAAAATAATCAGTTTCACCAATAAAAACCAAAAATAGGCATGCATTTCCATAAATTTTGGGGAAATAAACATTCAATAATTCACAAAAATCAGTTTTATTGCTACCTCCCAATAAATTAAACAGTTTTTCTGTGACTTCAGATTAGGAGGAGGCTTAGCATAGATCGCCTTTACAATGTTGATGTATGTTCCTACTATCCCTATTTTTTCTAGTGTTTTGAGCATGAAGCGGTGCTGTATTTTATCAAATGCTTTTTCTGTATCTATTGAAATAATCATGTGGTTCTTAACTTTAAGTTTGTTGATGTGGTAAATTACATTTATTGATTTCCGAATGTTGAACCAACCTTGCATCCCTGGGATGAAACCCACTTGATCATGGTGCACTATCTTTTTAATATGCTTTTGTATGTGATTTGCTAAAATTTGTTAAGAATTTTTGCATCTATGTTCATTAGGGGTATTGGTCTGAAATTTTCTTTCCTTGATGTGTCTATGTCTGGTCTTGGTATCAGGGTGATATTAACTTCATAGAATGAATTTGGAAGGGTTCCCTCCTCTTCTATTTCCTGGAATACTTTGAGGAGTATTGGAATGAGTTCTTCTTTGAAGGTCTTGTAGAACTCAGCTGCGAAGCCATCTGGTCCTGGGCTTTTTTTGGTTGGTAGGCTTTTGATAACTTCTTCTATTTCATTGCTTGCAATTGATCTATATAAATTGTCTATGTCTTCCAGATTCAGTTTGGCTGGATCCTATGTCTCTAGAAACCTGTCAATGTCTTTGAGATTTTCTATTTTGTTGGAGTGTAGATTTTCAAAATAGCTTTAATTATGTTTTGTATTTCAATAGTGTCTGTTGTGATGACAGAATGAGACAAACATCATTACCCTAGTACATGTATGATTATGCAAATGGTGTGATTCTACTTCATATACAACCAGAGAAACAACAGTTGTACTCCATTTGTGTACAATGAATCAAAATAAAATAAATAAATAAATAAATAAATAAGCTAACTATAAACACCTTGCATTGGAAAAGGAGGGGAATGATGTAGGCTAAGTATCATAGAATTTCCCCAAACTATGAAAAAAATAGTTTGATGAGCTACTCCTATTATTCTGAACACATATTCAAATAAATAACTTTTTAAAAACTGTTGGTATAATACCTTAAATAATCACGTATAACCCCAAAATGTAGTTTCTGTGCATAGGAGACACTGCCAGCTAACAATCAATCACATAATAACGGGGCATTCATATATGGATTCCAGGTAATCAGTTAAAAATGTGAGTCTATTTTCAAGTTTGATTCTAGATTAGAGATTTGGAATTAGAAGTTATGGATAGATTTAAAAATTAACACCACTTGAGTGTATGACTCAAGGAAAATGTATAGTGAGAGAATTTAGAAAGAATAAGAATAGGGCTAGGGTTGTACCTCAGTGTAGTGTTTGCCTAGCAAGTGTGAAGCACTGGATTGGATTCTCAGGACCAGATAACAAAGATTACAATAAAGGTATTGTGTCCATCTACATCTGAAAGTATGTTTTAAAAAGAGTAAGAATAAATATCGGAAAATGTTTACATTTAGTGAAAACAAGGATAAAACTTGGATTCTATGATATTTTATACCAAACAAAGAAAAAAATTTCAATGGAATTTTATGTAGCATATGCTTCCTGGGAGAAAAGGATTGAGGAAATCTCAAAAAGGTTTTATGTTAGAAGATTACTAGTGAGGTTTTTTTGTATAATATGATTAAAAACAAACTTGAAGAAATTAAGTGTGAGTTTGGAGTAACAAGAAAACAACATGGACTCACCATTTAATATTTCTGTATGTATCCTGGCTAGATATTCTCAGCATATGTGTGATGGAGTTATGTTCACATTGAAAGCAAGGCATGAGTGATGTGATAAAAAAAATAAATAAGATGCAAAGGAAAAAATAAATGTTGTAGCAGAATAGTCCCAAAGAAAATAGGAGAACAGAAGCAAGAGTTTTAAGAGGGAAGACTATTTATTATTGACTGCAGAAAAAGATTGGTAAGAGAAAATAAAGTTTTATAGAGTTATTAACCTTATCAGAATAAAAGAGGTGAGTACTGTAAGTAAAAATGTGATGGAGAACTTTGGGGTTGAGAAGTAAAAAATGTTTGAATAGCTGCTTTGGAAAATATAATAGGGAGTTGATACTGATAAATAAAAGGATTGCCAAGCAACAGAAATCATTCAATTAAGGTTAGAAATCATGAAATTACAGAGGATTCAACTAGCATAGTTTCATAAATCCCCATAACAGTATCTCATAGTTCAGAAATTGGAGCCAAGAAAGCAGAATGGTAATTCACTTAGGGTTAAGAAATGGCATGTCATAGATAATAAAATTTCAGGAGGATGGTATCAATAGAATCACTGAAATAATTCATCATGTTCATGTGAAGTCAGATGATAGAAATTCAAATTGTGAGAGGCCTAAATATTTGATTAAAATACAAGCCAAATAAATCTTAGTGGGATTGGGGAAATTTTAGAAAATGTGCTTGGGTACAAAGAGGGAACTTTGGAACTCGAAATCTTGGGAAATAGTATTTATGATTAACGAGGGTATAATAAATGGACTGGTGGTGGAGGTAGAGAAAAGAATCACCCTGATAAGCGGATGGTGATATAGAATCTGGTTGCGGGGAGGGTGAGAGAGGAATGGAGGATCATTAGATTATGTAAAGGGAAATAAGAGGGGGAGGGGATGTGGGTATAAAAATGTTGGAATGAGACAGACATCATTACCCTACATAAATGTGTGACTAACAAGAATGATATGGATGTACATCATGCACAACCATAGAAATGAAAATTTGTACCCCATATGTGTATAATGAATCAAAATGAAGTCTGTAAAAATAAAAAAAAATTAATAATAAAAAAGACTTAAAAAAATAAAATAGCAGATCAAAAAAAAAAAGAATGAAGATAAGATGTAAAAGGAACAAAGTACATACAAATCATCTTTAGTCATACGTGTTGGCACATGCCTGTAATCCCAGCAACTATGAGGCTAATGCAGGAGGAACACAAGGTTAAGACCAAACTTATCAACTTAGTGAGACCCTGTCTCAAATAAAAAATAATAAGGACTGGGATATAGTTCAGTGGTAGAGTGCTTGCCTAGTATGTGAGAGGCTCTGGATTCAATTGCCAATTCCAAAAAAAAACAGCATCTTTTTGTTGAAATAATATGAAAAATCTTGAAAACTCTGAATTCCATTTTGTCTATAACATTGAGCACCAGAAAAAAATTATATTTTCTCTGGATAACTAAATTGGTTATCAAAATTATGGTAGAGGTATTATATTTGACAACAAAATTTCAAATACCTCCTCATAAAAATACATAAAAATCCCTTATGCTATATATATTTTTATGCTCTTAGATAACCTTAGCATGAAGAAGACACTCCCTGCCCTCAAAGATCAAATTATCTGGTGTGGAAGAGAACATGTATGATGTCTATTTTTTCACTTATTTTATGTTCACAGATTTGTCCACCTTCAGATCATAATTTGTAGAATTTTCAGAATCCCTTCCACTCACTTGCTCTAGGATATACTATTATTCTACATATAACTTAATTCTTGGCATCAAAATTTTCAGTCAGAATTTATGATCGCCTGATATGTCAAAGCTATTATTTTAAATTTATGGAAAGTGACATTAACTTACTTTATCTAAGAACACTTCGAACTTTAAAATTAGGAACAGTTCAAAAATTATGAAAAAATATGCAGTCTATTTGAAACAAGTAAGAATCTATACATAGATTGAGGAAATATAATCTGAAAAATCTGATCCTCATTTCTGGAATTTCCCAAACCTACCAGTGTATTATTTCTTATTAAAATGTTTTAAGGGATTCAGTATTACTGAAGCACATAATATTCTTTCAAAATGTGAATATCCAGGGACTTGAATATTGTGACAGCAATGATTTGGGACCTTTTGCATTATTTGAAAGTTTTGCTGCATATTTGCTAAGGTTTAAGCTTTTGAAGTATAGCAGCTATTTAGAATTTATGATGTGCTCATTACTAAGGAATACTGAATGATAATGCATGATTCACCAGCTCAGAAAATGCAAGACCAAAAGTAACTTTAACAACTCTAGCACTTTCAAAATAATAGTTCTCCAACACAGTTGTGCATCAGAATATGTTAGGGACTTTGACAAGGCATATAACTGGGCTTACCCCAACACCTACTGAAATTAGAGGCCTGAGATACACAGCTTCAAATATCTGTTTCAAGAAGCCCTCTGTTGATTTCAATGGCATATTTGCATGGGTGTTTTTGAATTACTGCTTTAGGGAAATCATTCAAAATTGGGTGTGCTTTAAACATAAAGATTTCATAGTCAGTTACTGGAAACCAACGTTCATAACTAATCATTCTCCTTTTAAAACAAAATCCTTTATCTTGACATTGAACTACACATTAGAGTGCATCCACTATTCCAGTGTAGTAATAATCACTTTTACAATATTCTTAGTCTTCCATCATCCTCTTGCAAACTCCCAGCATTAATTGTGGAAGGGTGCCATGTCCTGTAAACAAAAATTATTCTTCAAATAACAGCTTCATTGAGATAAAATTCACATACCATAAATTTCACTCTTTTAAAAATATACAATTCAGCAGTGATTAGAGTATCAACAAATCTGTGCTACCATCACTACTATCTAATCTTAGAACACTTTCATCTTCCCCCAAAAGAATACCTTTAGTGCTCATTCACCTGTTCCCAACTCTTCCCAGCCTTAGGAGTTACTAATTTCACTTCTGTCTATGAATTTTTCCATTGAGAATATTTCACATTAATGGAATCATATAGTATGTGAGCATTTATACATGTTACCTGTCTTTTTAGCATGTTTTCACAATGCATGTATTTTGTATCTTATACCAATATAAGATTTTTGCTGCCCAACAATATTTTATTTCATAATTATGCTACACTTTGTATTTATCCACACATCAGTTGATGGATATCTGGGTTGTTTATATATTTTGACCATTATGAATAATGTTGCCATGGTTATTCCTTTAAAGTTTTACGTGGGCCTAAGTTTTTGATTCTCCTGAACATCTGCAAATAGGTGTACCATTTTCAATCTTACTAATATTGTATGAGAGCTATAGTTCCTCAACATCCCTGCCAACTCTTACTTGTCTTTTTAAGGCATTTTTTGGGTGGAAAGTATTATTTCCTTGTATTTTTAATTTAAATTTTATGATAGATAATGATGTTGAGCTTGTTTTCATGTGCAAACTGGCCATTCATATACCTCCTTGGAGAAATGTCTATTCAAATTCTTTGCTTATTTTTAAATATGGTTATTAATCATTTCATCATTGAGTTATAAGAGTTCTACATATATTCTAATATGTTTATTATTATATATACTATTAGAAAATATTGTTTTATTTTTTGTGTGTCTGTTCATACTCCTGAAAATATTGTTTTTGGCATGAAGATTTCAGGGGTTTTAGATTTTTTAAATTTGTTCTAATTAGTTATGCATGTCAGTAGAATGCATTTTGGTACATCATACATAAACAGACTATAACTTCTCATTCTTCTGGCTGTACATGATATAGAATCACACTGGTTGTGTAATCATATATGTACACAAGGTAATAATGTCTGATTCATTCGACTATCCTTCCTACCCCCATATCCCCTCCCCTCCCTTCACTCCCCTCTGCCTAATCCAGATTGCCTCTATTTGTCCCTATCACCCCTCAGCCTTTATTGTGAATTAGCATCCAAATATCAGAGATTTTGGGATTGGCTTATTTCACTTAGCATGATATTCTCCAACTCCATCCATTTACCAGCAATGCCTTAATTTCAGTTTTGATGAGGTTCAATTTATTTATTTTTTACCTTTGTTGTTTGTGTTTTGGTGTTCTATTTAAAATATATTTGCCTGTACCAAATTCCACAAAACTTTACCTCCTATGTTTTCATCCAATTATTTTATAGTTTTCAAACCTTTATTTAGGTCTATGAACTATTTGGATTAAATTTTTGTACATGGGATATAATATTTTTCTAAATAAAAGACTTCCTTATATTGAACTCATATCTGCTTGCCATAACTATTCCCTTGGGAGTTGGTGTCTTCCTCTGAAATAGGAAGAAATTAATGTCTTCCATCATATATGTAATAATAATTGAATATTTGAATTCAAATTACATGACTCCCATTAGTCCTTCAAAATCTACTTCTCTACAAGATTAAAATATCTGGCCTCATTCATCATGTATTGACATCCACACCTTATATCTATCAGTGCAATCTAGGATTACACTAGGACATCCACATACCACTATTTGACTTAGCCACACTTATGTTAATAATATATAATTAAGCATTACACCAAATTTGATATCTTTATTTTAAAATTATGAAATAAATATCACAAAATACTCTTATCCCCAAATTTTAAATGTATAACAGCTTAATCAGTGTACATTCAGTTTAATATTCTACTACTATAGCAACTTTAATATTGCTATTATCTGATAACTAAAACGCTTCAACAATCTTAATTGTACTCCCAAGATTATAGATATTGACCTCTTGAATTGGCCCAGCATACTACAACTGACTATTTCATAAACTCCATTTTATATACATTGATCCCTTGCTCAAAATTCTTCAGTTATTATGTCTCTAAGAAAAATGATCAGGTATTCAAGTGATTTAGAAATGTCTTGCGATCTCAACAAGATTCAACTATAGAATGGGTATCTTAATATACAGTTATGAAAAGTGATGACAGAGCACAAATGAGGGATAACGAGAGTAGCTATTGCTTCATAATCTATCACAGTTTTCAAATGTAAGTATTGCCACACTCACAATCCAGAAACCACCACACATTTCTTCTAATTTATTGAAGCATTAGTTTCCATTCAGGCCTTAATATAGTCTGTCTAGATACCTTCTACATATTGATAGCATTAATAATTAATTATGCAAAAAATTACTTGTCCTTGTATATTTGTCCCAACCAATATTTCCTAGTTTTCGCCTGATTTTACCATGAGGGATATTCTAATGAATCTACCTAATATCCTGAGCATTTCTCACACTTAATAACATGACTTTGTTCAGTCACTTTCTTCACATGAAATATTTACTCACTATCTTTGTATTTATCAAAATTTTGCACATCTGTCACAATGAAATAAAGTTATCACCTACTCAATGAATACTTTTTAATTACTATCAGAATTTTTTATCTTTCTTTTGAACTTCTTCCATTAATCCATGTCTGTCTTATCATACTGTATATTGTTTTTTAATATGGCTTTGGGATTAAGGAATCATCTCCATTTTTAAAATGTCAAAGGACATTCACTTTCACACAATACCTGGGCTACTTAGTAAATTGAGGAGATAAAAAGAGTTTACCAAAGAATAGGTGATAAACAGAGGTCAACTTACTATCTCAGTGTCCTCAATGTTTGTGAAGCTCAGCACATCTGATGGATTTAACTCACATCAATCAGAAATGGTAAATAACTACCTCCTGTGGCATTTATTATCATGATTATCATGATGATGTTGGTAGAAGTGAATTACTAGAAATAAATATGTAGTTTGATAAGGTTCCCCAACTCATAGGTATGTTCCCTATCAGGGTTGGTATTTGATTTTATCCTATGTATAAGTTGCTCAATTATCTTGAAACCATTTAATAGATGCTGGTAGAATACATATAACTCCTGCCACAGAGGAAACAGACTTTATTATTCACATCACAGCACATGGCATGAGTTGAATTATCATTTTATTATAGGTTTCTCTTGCCCAAAGTCTCATGGTGTTTTGACGCATGCCCCAGAAGGATAAGCACAAGGAAGTTTGCATGACATTAGAAATATAGTTGGGAATATAGAGCTTGTGGAATCCACTTCTTTTGTGTCAAGTAATATACACACATACTCTTCATTCACTGAAGAAAGAATATCACCTATTTCTCAGAATGCTAAGATACTCAACTCTGGACACTTCTCTGGGTAAAGCAGTTGGTACCTGTCATTCTTGGCAACTCAGCAAGATATATGGGAACATAAGATTTCCTAATACATTGTCTCTAATCATACCCCTCCTGCTCTTTCAATCACTGTTCTAGATTAATCACTTTTCTTATGACCTAAAATATACATGGTGCAAATATTGTGTAAACCAGGGTATGGTGAGATGACTGTAGATCATCATCATGCTTTAGAATACATCCAAGGTTTTACTTGTATCTATGAAAGATAAGCTTATAAAAATGGTTTGCCTTACAGTATCATCTCTGAGAAGAGAGATGTCATCATGTGTGTTTTTGTCAAATCTCCAATGGTAGTTCTTGGGAATAGCAGCCATCTCTACAATCTTTAGGACCCCAAAATGAATCACCCTGAGGTTGGCCTTCACTCCTATGATTACTTTTAACTGTCTCTACCATGGGCCAATTAATTTTGAATTGTGATATAAACTGTCAGTTTAAACGACTGTTACTTTAAATTTATATATGCAGTATATCTCAGATATCAATATTTACTAGGCCATATTTAATATATAAGGCTATCAAAATTCTAACATCATTTAATTACATATAGAGGATTATCACATTCTATATGATCCTTCATTTTACAATACTTTGTAAAAGAATTAGAATCTTGAATTTTATACTTGGCCACTGTGTCTATGCAACTGAGAACATTTCCATAAGAATGCTTTGGCTATGATGCCTGACCCTAAGAACAGTGACTGTAGTGAGTTATATGGGCAGTATATTCTCAAAATACATGATAATATAAATGTATGTATAGATATGCATGTGAGTACAGATATGACAGTAGTTTACCACAGATGGATACAATATGGCACAGTATGTAATCACTTTCTTACCACTTCCTAAACATTAAAAATTGTAGAAATCATCAAACTTGTAGCAAACTGCTAGTATTACTTTTTTTGCTGATTAACAAGCAGGTGTTCACACGAGCACATTGTGAATAAGAATTCCCTCTGTTAAGTAACTATAATAAACAAAACTCTTTATGTGATAACATTTGAAATTGTTAAAGTATTTTGAACTAGTTCACATCTAATATAAAATTATTTTTATTTTCTTGTGGAGAAATATCATATTAGACACATATTAAAATTGATAGTCTTTAGTTTTAATTGTAATTGTAAATGAAATTTAAATCATTGAGAAAGCACTAATATTTTCACATATCTGAAAGCACATCATTTTTCCATTTGGTTTTATACTCAAAATAGTCTCTGAATTTGAAATGCTAATTATTCAGTAAGTGAGGGAATATACCCAAATTTATCAAATAAGTTTTAGAAGGAAATGAAAAGTAAGTAGTAAAATTAACTAATAATGCTTAAAATATTAAAAGGCTATGTAGGAAAGCAGAGAAATGGCCACTTTGTGACTCCATTTAAAAGTGCTGCCTATGCTTCTGTCTAAATTTTTTAAAAAATCAAATTTCATACCTAAATTATTTTTAAAGCAGAAAAATATTTTTAATGATTCTTATTCTTAATAAGACAGACACTAAAAATTTCCAGAATAAAGACATGTATTCAAATTTAGAGACTCTAAAGATATAAAAAATACAAGTCCAAAATTAAAATACAATTTGTAAGAAAAGAGATTTTTAATAATAGGAATCAGTTTCTCATGGAAGACTAGGAAGAAATATACTTGTGAGATGTTCTGGGTAGACATAAGGAAAAATTTTCCAATTACAATGTTTGTTAATACTGAAACAAGATACCAATGTGCCTGCCAAATATCTAATATTAACTCTAAAGTTTGGACATAGAGTTAGATTTTTATGAAATTCAGTAATGAACTGTTTTCCTGAGAGAATATCTTTTCTTCCTGTCCTTCTAGTTTATGTTAAAGTCAAAAAGAGTCTAGACAGAAGGCAGAACTGTATGCCATAAGATGAGAGGGACATATCCACTACCTTAATTCTTACTCCTGCACTATCTACCTTCCCTCTTTCCCCAAGTTCTGAAGGTAGTGGTTACAGCTGAGCTATTAAATATTTCAATTTTATTGCTCCACAAAATACCACACTAGCAATGTTTTGGTATAGAAAGAGAAAAGTACCATGTAGTAAATAAACAAAATCTTTATGTCAGTGAGATACTGATTGAATTTGAGTCCTACAAACAGTAACACAAGTATCGAAAAATTCAGAAGTCTTGTTTTAACCTTATTGGATTTTTATTTTCCTTATAAAGTTGGATTATGATGGATGTAATTGACTTTTAATATAATAGCAGAAGTCTATGATATTTAAATCTAGCAGTATGGATTTTTATAAAACATAAGAAAAATCCTATAGCACACTTGCTAGTCATGATTTCAAGGATGCCATTAGAGAGGATTCACATATGATTATATTTCCACATGGTTAACCTAGGATTTTTCTTCATAATTAATTTTTGCAGACCCAGTTCTCTGAGTGAAAATTGGATTTTCAGTCTTATGGAGTTCACATAAAACTTAGATTCTTTCTTGCACTGCATTTTTGACATCCTGTAAACCTGAAGTTAGTAAAGGAAATAAAGCAATTTTTTAAAAATGAAATAATCAGCAGTTTCTTGATGTTATTCTGACTGTAATTCCCTGGTGAAAGGTAACTGGAAATGTTAGAAATTGGACAACATATTTAAAAAGCCAGAGGAAAAATAATTTCAAACCTAAGAGTGACATTTTAGACAAAGGTTTACTACCAGAGGATATATGTTGGGGAACTAGCCTTTGATTGCCTGCTCCCTGAAATAACAAAGCTGGTCACAAAAGAACAATAGGAGTACAGAGAATTGTTGACAGTGGAAACAAAACAGTATCATGAGATTTTCCATTCTATGGTGTAATGTTATCTAATGACATAATTTCTCACCACTCTTTCATTGAACACATCTATCTGTGAGAGAAACCTGAGAGTAGTGAACTCATGCTGAAATGACTGAAGTGAGTTTTATATGGGTATATAACTCTTAGATGAGAGCTTTTGTTCACAAGCATCTTAGACAACTTACATAATTTTACACCTAAATACATACAGTCAAATGATTAATACTTATGTTAATTAATTAATTGAATTATTTAATAATATATCTTGAGTGTCTACTATATACCTTTTGGTACTGCTACTACTGCATTTTTACTTTTAGTCATTCGAAAAGGTGAATTATTAATATCTTTTTGTGTTTTAGGTTTTAATTTGCATTTCCTTTATAGGCTTGTGATATTGAACATCTTTTCAAGTGCTTATTTGGTGTTGTATATATTTATTATATTTTGATTTATACATAGTAATTGTACATATTCATAGGATACAGTATGGCATTTCAATAAATGTACACAATGTGTAATGATTGAATCAGAATAATTGGCATATTCATAACCTTAGACATACAACATTTCTTTGTGTTGTGAACATTCAAAATCTTTTTATATTTTTAAAATGATTCAATTGTTGTCAGCCATAGTTACTCTACTGAGCTTACAATATTAGAAGCTGTTTGTCCTATCCAACTGCACCTTTTCAATTATTAAACATCGTACACCACTCTCCCTCCCTCCACCCTTCTCAGGAGTTGGTTACCATCATTCTTTTTCTAAAATTCCTTGAGAGATCAACTTTTGCTTCACATAGTAATGAGAACATAAGTTATTTGGCTTTCTGTTCCTAATTTCAGTTAACATGGTGTTCTCCATTTCTATACATCTTGTTGCAAACAGAAGAACTGTGCTCCTTTTGAGCCTGAATGACATCCCATTGTGTATATATGCCATATTTCCTTTATCCATTCATCTGTTGACAGATACCTTTTATTATTCATGTTTTTCTAATATTCTAAGTAAGTTGTTTGTGTATATACTGTTGATGTTTTAGAGTTCTTTGTATATCCAAGATCACAGTCCTTTGTCAGTTGTGTGACTTGCAGATACTTGCTGAGTAGTTTAATTTCATCTTCTTCAAATGGAATTTTGCACATGCAAATTTTTAAAATTTTAGTGAGTTTAAATTTATAATGTTCTCATTTATGGATGTTACTTTCGTGTCAAGGATAAAATCTCTTCAGCCATGGTTCTAAAAGATTTTCTCCTACGTTTTTTCCTAAAAAGTTTCATATTTTATATTGTCTCCATCCATTTTGAGCTAATTTATTCTCATTTAAAATATGAAAATTAATCTTATGAATTCCAATTGATCAAGCACCTTTTATTTGTTGAGAAGGGTATAATTCTTCTATTGAATTGCTTTTAAAACTTTATGAAATCAGTTGGAAACATTTGTGTAAGTCTCTTCCTGGGTTCTCTATTTTGTTTCATAGATCAATGTGTGTATCCCTTTGCCAATATTACATGACCTTCATTACTATAGCTATACAATATACCTAAATATCTGTTTAAGAATTGTTTTAATTACAGTGGGTCATTTCATATGCAATTTGGGATAGCTTATTTATGTTAAAAACACAAAACTTTCTGCTATTTTCACAGGAATACTATCAAATCTACAGATAATGTTCAGTCTTTCAATCTATGAAATGGTTTGTCTCTCCATTTTTTAAAACTTCTTTAAATAATTTCATCAACTCTTTTTAATTTTCAGCATACAGATGATATGTTTGTTTTCTTAAATGTATGACTAAATATTTATTTAACTTTGCATTGGTTATAAAAGACATCAGCCTTAAAGAACGAAATTCTGGCATTTGCAGGTAAATGGATGGAGCCGGAGAATATCATGCTAAGCGAAATAAGCCAAATCCAAAAAAACCAAAGGCTGAATGTTTTCTCTGATATGTGGAAGCTAATTCACAATAAGCAGGGAAGGAAAGAATACAGTTACTTTATACTAGGTAGAGCAGAGTGAAGTGGGGGAAGGATTATGGGGATAGGAGGGACAGCAGAGTGAAACAGACATCATTACCTCATGTACACACATGACTTCATGACTAGTGTGATCCTGCAATGTGTATAATCAGAAAACTGAGAGATTACACACCATTTATGTATGATCTATCAAAATGTATAAATGCATTCTATTGTCATGTACAACTAATTAGAGCAAATAAAATTAAAAAACTAAAAAAAAGACATCATAAGTTTTATTTTGATTTTAGTATTTTGTTATTCATACATAAATATCTGATTGACTTTTGCATGTTGATCTTGTGTCCTGCAACTTTGCTGACTTTGCTTGTTAGTTCTAGGAGTTCTAGTAATTTTTTTTTCAAATTTTCTATGTAGACAGTGATGTTGTCTTCAAAAGACAGTGGTATTGCTTCCTTTTCAATTACAGTGCATTTCCTTGCCTTTTTCTCTATCTTGTCCCATTGCAGTGTCAAAAACTTCTAGTAGTATGTTGAATAAGAGTAGAAATCATTTATATTTCTGATTAAATTATGTTCTACTGAAATTCTTAAATTGAGTCCTAACTCTGAATACCTTAGCATGTTACTGAATTTGAAGGTAAAGTTGAGTCCTAACTCTGAATACCTTAGCATGCTACTGAATTTGAAGGTAAAGTACATAAATAGGTAACTAATTTAATATGAGATTATTAGGATAAACACTAATCCAGTATGACAGATGTCCATATAAGGATATTAGGACCAACTATGCTTGTGAGGAGATAATGTGAAAACACAGGGAGGAGACTTAGATTCACAAGCCAAAGAGAAAGGCCTCAGAAGAAATCATCCCTACTGAAAACTTGGTTTCAAATTTGTAGCCTCCACAATTATGAGAAAATAAATTTCTGTTAACACACAAAGTGTTTGGTATTCGTTATGGTAGTCTTAGCAAATTAATATGTTGGGGTCTTTGCTTTGCTGTTAATCGAAGAAAGACCTGTAAGTCTAATGCCATTTGCAAGGATTTTGTAGATACTGTTTAGCAAGTTGAATAAATTTTCATTCTGTTCTTTTGATAGTTTATATCAAGAACAGGTGTTGGGTTATAAAATCAAATTCTATGTCAATGTTATGATTTTTTTATCATTTTACCATTTTGTTTTATTATTATTAATATGGGCACTTTAATTATACAAATCAACAGAATTCACAGTGATATTTCGATATATGAATACATCATGCACTGATCATATCCATCCACCCTTCTTGTACCCTCATCCTCTCTGCCCATCTCAACTCCAGTCCTTATTAGTTATTTGTCTACTTTGTGTATTGAATCTATACATCACTTTAGATAGTATGGACATTGTAACAATATCAATTCTCCTGATCAATGAACATAAGAGTTCTTTTCAAAGTTTAGTCCCTTTTTCAATTTCTTCAGTGTTCCATATTCATTGTAGAGGTCTTTAATTTTCTTAGCCATACTTTTGATTAAGAGTTTAATTTATTTCTTTGTGGCTACCATGAATGGAGTTCCTTCCCTGACTTCTTTCACAGAAAAGTCATTATTGGTATATAGAAAAGCTACTGATTTTTATATGCTGATTTTGTATCCTGCTACTTTACTGAATTTATCAATTTATCAGTTCTGTCTGATAAATTAATAGTCAATTAGCTATCAATAAATTAATATTTAATTAATGTCATTTAATCATGTTTAATTATATTCTAGCTATAGAATGTAATTTATTAGTTCTATCTATCAGATGATATGATGCTATCATATCATCTGATATGATATCTGAAAACAGGCATAATTTGACTTCCTCCTTTCATATCTGAAAACAGGCATAATTTGACTTCCTCCTTTACTGTTTGTATGCCTTTTATTTTTTCATTTACCTAAATGTCCCAGCTAAAATTTATAGTATTATATCAAATAAGAGCAGTGAGAGTGGACACCCTTGCCTTTTTCCTGAATTTTGAAAAAATGCTTTCAGTTTCTCCCATTCAGTAAGATGTTGGCTCTGGGTTGTTATGTATAGCCTTTATTATAGTGAGGTATGAATTCTTCTATTCACAATTTGTTCAGAATTTTATCATGAAGGGATGCTGAATTTTACAGAAATCTTTTCTGTATCTACTGAGATAATCATATGATTTTTATTCTTCATTATATTTGTGTGATGTAATAATATATTGATTTGCATATGTTGAATTGTTCTTGCATCCCTGGGTATAACCAACTTCCTCATAGTGCATGATCTTTTTAATGTGCAAATGAATTCAATTTGGTAATGTTTTGTTGAGGATTTTTGCATCTATTGTCTATAGTTTTCTTTTTCATTGCATCCTTCTCAGGTTTTGGTGTCAGAATAATGCTGGCCTCATAGAAAGAGTTTAGAATGGTTTCCTTCCATTCAATTCTATGAAATAGTTTGAGAGACATTGGTGTTGATTTGGGGCAATTCATTTATCAATGAAGCTATTAATCATGGCCTTTTCCTTTTTGGGAGACTTACTGTTCAAACTCATTACTTATTATTGGTCCATCCAGGATTCTTTTTAGCCTTTTATTTAAATTTTGATAGGCTGCATATGTCTATATGTGTCTATTTCTTCTCGATTTTCCAGTCTATTATCATATAGTTTTTAAAAATAATCCCCAATGATCCTCTGAATTTGTGTGGAATCAAACAATATTTTCTTTTTCATTTCTAATTTTATTTATCAGAGGTCTTCTCTCCCATTTTGGGGGGTTTAAACTAGTTAACACTTTATCAATTTTATTTATCTTTTCAAAGAAACAACTTTTAGTTTCACTGATCCTTTGTATCAATCTTTAGACTCCTTTATTTCTGCTCTGATCTTCATTATTTCCTTCTACTAATCTGCAGTATGGTCTACTCATGCATTTCTAAGACACTGGACTGCTTACTTGAGGTATTTATTTTATTTTTAATGTAAGTACTAATTTCGAAAAAATTCCCTCTTAATAATTCCTTAGTTGTATTCTATAGGTTTTGTTATGGTATGTTTTCATTTTTATTTGTTTCAAGAATCTTCTAAATTTCCATTCTGATCCGTTGAATGATTCACTGGTTGTTAAAAAGAGTGTTGTTCAGTCTTCATGTAATTGTGTAATTTCTAAAGGTCCTTTTGCTATTATTTCTTGGATTCATTCCATTATGATAAGAAAAGATATAGGATAAGATTTATTTTTTTATAAAAATGATTAAGCTTTTTATTTTTACCTAATGTATGGAATGTTCTAAAAAATGTATTATGTGCTGAAGAAATGAATGATTATTCTACAACTTTCAGATAAAATCCCCTGCCAATATCATCTAGAAATATATATCTCCTTTTAAATATAATAGTGTTTGTTTTATAAAATTGGGTGTCCCAATAATTAGATTCATATAGATTTATAATCATTTTATCTTCTTGATGAATTGATCCCTTGATAATTATATATTGATCTCCTTTGCCTTGTGTTGCTGATTTTGTCCAAAGGCTTATTTTGTTGGATAAAAGTATAGCTATTCCTGTTAGTTTGGGGATTTCATTTTCTTGGAAAATTATTTACCATATTTTCACCTTCAGCCTGTGTAAGCTCATACTTGTGGAGTGAGTGTTTTGTAGGTGGCATATTTTTAAAATTCATTTAGTCTTATGTATCTTTTAACTGGAGAATTAAGAATTTACATTCAGAGTTAGAAATGAAATTTATAGACTTATACCATTATACCATCATTTCAAATTTTTATTTTAGTTTTTATCAATATTCTTTTTCATTTCTTCCTCTCTTATTCATCTGTGTGGTTTAATGGTTGTTATGATTTAAAATTAGAATGTCTCCCCTAAAACTTATTCTTGTGTACAGGAATGTTCAGAGGTGAAATAATTAGATCATGAGAGCTGTAACTTAATGAGTGGATTAATTATTTAATGATCTATTGGGTGGAAACTCTACGTAGATGTGGCATGGCTGAAGAAAATAAAGGTCACTGGGGACATCCACTTGGAGATTGTACTTCTTCCTGCCTCCTCATTCACTTTCTGTCCCTGACTCTCATGAACTGAGCAGCTTTCCTCTACCATTACTTTCCACCATGATGTTCTGCCCTACTCATGCCTGAGCAATGGAGTCAGTTGACCATGGACTGAGACATCTGAAATTGTAAACCCAAAATAAGTTTTCTTCTTCTAAATTGTTTTCTTCAGGTCTTTTGGCACAGTGATGAAAAGCTGACTGACAAAACTGTTTACTGCATTGATAATATTCGATTCTATTTTTTATTATTTTTTACTATTTCCTATTTCTCATTTGTACATCTATTCTTCTAGTGGGATTTATGCATTCAGATGCTCTCGTAATGATAAATTTTTCTTCCACTTCATTTTTTGAAATATTTTTTATAGTTTTTAGTGGATCTTTATTTTTTATTTATTTACATATTGTACTGAGGATTGAACCCAGTGTGTCACATATGTCAGGCAAATGCTCTACCACTGAGCTAGAATCCCAGCCCTCTTCTACTTCTATTTGTAGGTTTCACTTAAGCATCCTTTGAAAGATTGATCTAGTATCCATTAATTTCCCTAGTTTTTGTTTTCTTAGAAGATATTTACTTCCATTTAATTTCTGACTGATATCCTTGCTGTTTATGGTAATCTGGGATAGGGTTTTTTTTTTCTTTCAATTTTTGAAATGCATCATACCTTGCCCTCTTGTTCTGTAGGGATTTTGTGGTGAAATTGGCTGTTTGTCTAATGGAGTTGCTCTCAAATTTAACTTGATGTTTTTCTCTTACAGATTTTAAAATTATTTCATGGTTCTGTTTTTTTTGTTTTTTATTTTTATTTTTTTGACACTTTGATAATTTGTTGTGATGAGGCTCTTTCTAGTCATGTCTATTTTGGGTTCTCTAGGTCTCCTGTACCTGGATATCCAGGTCTTTCTCAAGATTAGGGAAATTTTATACTATTATTTCATTAAAGAATTTCATATGTTCTTAGACTCTATTATATCTGCAATTATCTTCTGTATATATAATGCTTTCTCTTGTCTTTTCCTATACAACCATTACTTATATTTTCATTAAATTATATAATATATAATAAAAAAGAGTTTCCTATGTTCTCAACTTTTATTTCTTCCCCTTCAGGTATGAATGTTATATGGCTATTTGATCTTTTGGTAGTGTCCCAAAGTTCTTTTATGTTCTCTTAATTCTTTCTTATTCTTTTTCTTTATTTATCTCTGAATGTGATATTTTGATAGATCTATCTTTATGACCTGATATTACTTCTTCCAATTGATCAAGTCTATTTTGAGAAATTCAACCAATTTTTTATCTGACATATTGAGTTCTTCATTTCCAAAATTTCTTATTTCATTTCAAATCTCCCTTTTCTGAATTTCACAGTTATGCACTGCATTGTCTATTTTCATTTAACTATTTATCTATATTATCTTGGATCTTTGAATCAGCTTCAAGCTATTTAAAAGATAATCCTTTTAAATTCTTTAGCAGACAGTCCATATACTTAAATATCTTTAGAATCTGTTATTAGGGAGTTATATTTTGGAGATGTCATAGTACCTTGTTTTTTTTCATATTTTTGTTCGCCAATTTGGTATTTGTACATCTTGTTTAATGTATATCTCTACCACATTTTGGGGATGGCCTTCTCATAAAGCAGCTTTCTTCTGAATATGTGTCTTGGTTTGTTATGCAAAGATGAATTTATTTTCAAATGGGTAGTCTAGTGTATTATCACTTTAGTGTCTTTGACTATGGTTACTTAGTTTGACTACAGTGCATACCATATGACAGAGAGACACACTCTGCAAATCTTCCAAAACATGGGCATGCAACTACTTCAAGCAGGTGTGGTGTAGACAGCAATGTGGGCACATCTGTGTCATTACTCCTATAATAGGTGTGGTGCCCATGTATTTAATGGATGTTTGCTTAGGCACTGTTGATTTTGAATATGTTACCTGAATGTATCTCTGGCATTCATTGTCCAGTAGCAGTGAGGGTGCTGAAGCAATTATCCTCTAATTAGACAATGACACAATTCCATGTGATTCAGAGGGATAGGCTTTTGTTCTTTGTGAGGAGCAAGTAAGTGCTAAATGAATTTTTTCAGTCATGTTACCAATTCTCTTTAGCCTTTTAATATGAAGGATAATATTGACCTTTTTTATGTTGAATAATTTCTATACACTGGTATCAGCTCCACTTGACCAAGGTTTATAATACTTTTTATGCATTGTTAGATTCAATGCACTATATTGTTGAGACTTTTTACATGTAAATTCTTCAAAGATATTATCTGATATTGATCAGATATTGATATTGATCTTCCCCAATTTTTTAAAAAATCAGAGTATAGTGGCATCATTTAATGAGTCAGAAGTGTTTCCTCTTCTATTTTGTGGAAGAGATGAGAAAATTGATGTTTATTCCATAAATATTTGATAGAATTTATCAATGAAACAATTTAAAGATTTTTCTTGGGGAAGATTTTTTTTAAATTATAAATGCCATTTATTGTTGGTTATAGACCTATTGAGATTATCTATTTTATCTTGGTTGGCTGTTAGCAGTTTCATGGTTAATTCATGGTGCCACATCAAACAGTCATAGATGGGTGTCTTAGATAACAGAAATTTATTTTTTCACAGTTTTGAAGGTTGAAATGCAAGATCAAAGTAGCATTGGCTCTCACATGTCAGTGAAAGAAGTGACAGTGTGACAGATGGTGGTGGGGGAAGACTCTTCTTATAAGGGCAATGATCCCATCATAAAGGTCTTACCCTGGGCTGGGGAAATAGCTCAGTTGGCAAAGTGCTTGCCTTGTAAGCACAAGGCCCTGGGTTCAATGTCCAGCACTGCAAAAAAAAGAAAGTCTTACCCTTATAATCTTGCCTCAGTCTATGTGTGTCCCAAAGGTCCCATCTTCAAATACCACCACGTTAACAATAAGGGCTTCAATACTCAATTTAGTCCAAGGCAGTAGTTTTGGGAGGATTGATCCCTTTTTCTCCATATTCTAAGTAGTAAGTAGAAAGCTGTTCATAACATCTTTTTCTCATCCTTTCAATCACTGCAAGTTCTATACATATCACCTGTTTTATTCCTGATCTTGTCAACTTGTTCTTTCTCCCATTTAAAATTAGTGCCAGAGGTTTGTCAATGTTATAGATTGTTTTAAGAAAAAATTGTTATTTTACTATTTATTGATTTCCTTTTTGCCAATTTTCTCATTTTCTGTTCTTTAACATTTCCTTTCTTCTATTTCATTTGCTAGTTTTGATCCTTTTTTCTATTTCCTTGATAAAGGTTTTAGATTCTTGATTTGGAATCTTTCGTCTTTTCTAATGAAAAACATTTACTGCTCTTAACTTCCTTACTTTACAACATTCCACATATTTTATATATTTCACCTTTAGTTTTGTTTGGTAGTATATACTTTTAAAATTTCAGTTTAGGCCATCTTTTTGATCCATGGCTGAAATAGAAAAGGATTAATCATTTTTCTCATGTTTAGATATTTTTCTGCTCTATTTCTGTTATTAATTTCTACTTTGATTATACATTTGTAGTATGATTCTAGATAAAATCAGAAAGCATATCATGTGATTTCAATTATATTAAATTTATTAATATTCATTTTATGTCCCACTGTATGGTCTGTCTGGCAGTTTTCCATGTATTCTTGAAAAAAAATTAAAACACGTTTTCTGGTGTTGTTGGGTGGAAGTTTTCACATACATCATGCAGATTTTATTGATTGTGTTCTTCAGTTCTGCTATATCCTTGTTGATTATCTGTCTAGTAGTTCTATCAATTACTAGGAGAGAGGTTTTAAAGTACTATTACCATGGTGGATATATGTTATGGATTTCAATGTCTCCCCAAAGGCCATGTGGTAAAGATGTGGTCCTCTGCTGATGGTACTTTTGGGATGTAAATGAAACATTAAGAGAAAGAGTCTAATGGTGGAAGTAGATCACAGAGTGGGGGAAGGAAACTGTGAAGGGTTTATTTTGTCTCCTGCACCCCCACTTCTCTGCTTCCCAGCCACCATGAACTACACTGCTCCACTGTGCTCGCTCCTCCATAATGCTCTCCTTCAACACAGGGCCATGTAAATAGACCAGCTGAACACAGACTGGAACCATGACCCAAAATAAATATTGGCTCCTTTGTAGGTAATTTTTATTCTCTGTAATTCATACTGGGAATTGAACTCAGAGACCTGTGCATGCTGGGCAAATGCTCTGCCACTGAGCTATATTCCCACACCTTTTTAAATTTATTTCATTTTTTGAGACAAGACTCCTGCTACCTCACCAAATATGGCCTTGAACTTGGTGATCCTCCTGCTTCAGCCTCCCAAGTCTCAGGTGTTCATACCAAACCTGGCAAAATCTTTCCTTGCTATAAGATTTTTACCCAGGAATTTTGTCACAGTGTTGAAAATCTGACTGACACATAGGGCTTGTATATTTTTATTTTATGCTCTATTGTTTTCTTTTTAATTTTTATTATTATTTTTTGATTCATTGTACACAAATGGAGTACAACTTCATTTCTCTGGTTGTACAAAAAGCAGAGTCACACCATTAATCATACATGTACATAGGGTAATGACGTTTGTCTCATTTCATTATCTTTCCTTTCCCCACCCACTCCCCACCCTTCATTTCCCTCTACACAATCCTACATTCCTCCATTCTTCTCTTACATGCTCCGCTCCCTGTTAGGTATCATCATCCACTTGTCAGAGAAAACATTTGGCCTTTGGTGTTTTGGGATTGGCTTATCTCACTTAACATGATATTCTCCAACTCCACCCATTTACCTACAAATGTCATAATTTTGTTCTTCTTTATGGCTGAATAATATTGCATTGTGTATATATACCACAGATTTTTTATCCATTTATCTATTGAAGGGCATCTAGGTTGGTTCCATAATCTAGCTACTGTGAATTGAGCTGCTATAAACATTGATATGGCAGCATCACTGTACTATGCTGATTTTAAGTTCTTTCTATATAGGCCCAGGAGTGGCATAGCTGTGTCAAATGTTGGTTCCATTCCAAATTTTCAAAGCAGTCTCCATACTGCTTCCCAGAGTGGCTACACCAATTTACAATCCCACCAACAATGAATGAGTGTATCTTTTTATCCACATCCACGCCAACACCTATTGTTGCTTATCTTTTTGATAATAAACATTCTAATTGGGGTGAGATGAAATGTTATGGTAGATTTGATTTGCATTTCTCTTCTTACTAGAAATGTTGAACTTTTTTATATATCTGTTGATTACTTGTTAATCTTCTGTGAAGTGTCTGCTCATTTTCTTAGCCCATTTATTGATTGGGTTATTTGTATTCTTGGTATAAAGATTTTGAGTTCTTTATAAATTCCGGAGATTAGTACTCTATCTGAAATGCGTGTGCTAAAGATTTTCTCCCACTAGAAAAAATAGGGCTATTAGGAACATTCCTCAACATTGTAAAGGCTATCTATGATAAGCCTACAGCCAACATCATTCTAAGTGGGGAAAAACTGAAAGCATTCTCTCTAAAAACTGGAACAAGACAGAGGTTTCCTGTTTCACCACTTTTATTCAACATGGTCCTTGAAATTCTAGGCAGAGCAATGAAACAGACAAAAGAAATTAAATGAACACAAATAGGAAAAGAATAACTCAAGCTATTGCTATTTGCCAATGACATGATTCTATATTTAGAGGATCCAAAAAACTCCACCAGAAAACTCCTAAAACTCATAAATGAATTCAGCAAAGTAGCAGGATATAAAATCTAATGCATTTCTATCCATAAGTGATGAATTCTCTGAAAGTGAAATTAGGAAAACTAGCCCATTCGCAATAGCCTCAAAAAAAAAAAATACTTGGGAATCAATCTAACAAAGGAGATGAAAGTCCTCTACAATGAGAACTACAGAACACTAAAGAAAGAAATTACAGAAAATCTGAGAAGATGGAAAGATCTCCCATGTTCTTGGATAGGCAGACTTAATATTGTCAAAATGGCCATACTACCAAAAGCACTATACAAATTCAATGCAATTCCAATTAAAATCCCAATGACAGACCTCATAGAAATAGAGCAAGCAATCATGAAATTCATTTGGATGAATAAGAGACACAGAATAGCTAAAACAATTCTTAGCAAGAAGAGTGAATCAGGGGGTATCACAATACCAGAACTTCAACCATACTACAGAGCAATATTAATAAAAACGGCATGGTATTGGCACCAAAATAGGCAGGTAGACCAATGGTACAGAATAGAGGACACAGAGACAAACCCACATAAATACAGTTTTCTCATACTCGATAAAGGAGCCAAAAACATACAATGGAGAAAAGATAGCCTCTTCAACAAATAGTGCTGGGAAAACTGGAAATACATATGCAGAAAAATAAAATTAAACCTCTATCTTTCACCCTGCACAAAACTCAACTCAAAATGGATCAAGGACCTAGGAATTAGACCAGAGACCCTGCACCAAGTAGAAGAAAAAGTAGGTCCAAATATTCATCATGTTGTCTTAGGACCAGACTTCCTTAATGAGACTCCCAAAGCGCAAGAAATAAAAGCAGGAATCAATGAATGGAATAGATTCAAACTAAAAAGATTTTTCTCAGCAAAGGAAACAATCAACAATGTGAAGAGAGAGTCTATTGGTTTTTGATTAATGTTTTTTCTCAAATCTATTTTTGGTATGTATAAATTTAAAGTTACTATATCTTTTTGGTAATTTGTTTCATTATTATATAAAATCTATTTCTGTCTCTAATATTTTCCTTTGCTCTCAAGTTTACCTTATCTGATATTAGTATAGCCACTCCTACTTTTATTTTTTGAGATAATGATTAGGTCATATAGCTGCCTCTACTATTTAACTTTAAATAATTCTATGCCACTATATTTAAACTGAATTTCTTATACGATCTCATTATATTTCAGCAATATTCAATGCACTGTTCAGTCATTTGGTTTTGTTTTTAACATTTGTCTTTGGGTTAGCATATTTATAACCATTTATGTTTAAGGGGAATATTGATGTATTAGGCTTTCAGTTTGCAATTTTATGAGTTGTGCTGTTTGTTTACTCTATTGTTCATTCTTTGCTCTCTCTTCTTTTTCCTTCCTGTGAATTATGTGAATGCTTTCCTCAGTGATTGCTCTATGTATTAAAATATGCTTATAGAAATTATTACTGTTTGGATTTTCATATTTTAACATTAAGTGTAATATTGTAACTTTAAAAGAATTTAAGTTTCTTTATCTTGCCCACTTTTTAAATATAATTGTGTTATTTCTTCTGTACATATAAGGAACTATTTCAGATGTAAATATATATTGTTTCGACCACCACCAACTATTTAAAACACTAAAGGGGCGTAGGAAAACTTTATCATATTTACTCATCCTAGTGTACTTGGTTTAGTTTTTTAGAAAACTTCAAAGCCAAATGGCCTTCGCTGGCATGGGATATTGGTAAGGAAGCCTTGTGACAGCTTACCATATTTTTCAGCACATTCTTATTTTTCATTTCTACATTTTTTTTTTTTTTTGGTACTGAAGATTGAACCCAGGGGCACTCAACCACTGAGTCACATCCCCAGCCCTATCTTGTATTTTATTTAGAGACAGGGTCTCATTGAGTTGCTTAAGTTCTCGCTAAGTTGCTGAGGCTGGCTTTGAACTCACGATCCTCTTGCCTCAGCCTCCCAGGTGCTGGGATTACAGGTGTGCGCCTCCACACCCGGCTTCATTTCTACATTTTAGGGATGAAAGTTCAGTCCATTGAACTCCAGTAATATTGTCCTGTCAGGTGAACTGGAGCATTGCCTTGTTAAGCAGTGTAGGGAATGGAATATCTACCTCCTCAGATACCACATGCCTGGAATTACACTTGTATGACTACACCATCTTGATGGAACAAGAAGGCCCTATGTATGCTTTTAAGAATAATAACATAGCTCCATTCCTTGAATTACAGAAAAACTTTAGACTCCTATAAGCAACTAAGACATGTGAATCACAGGGATCTTTGAATATCATAGCTTTACTAGCTAAGGAAAACATTTTTTTTTGACCAAATTTTTGTATAACAAAATAAAATCACTCATATCAAGGTTTAAAATTTTGAAACCCATTAAAAGATTTAATAGCCTTTCCCTTAACATTATTTATATACCAAATACGAAGAACAAAAGGGTGAGCTTTCTTCAAAACTATATTTATTTTTCTCCACCTTACCCTGCATTTTATTTCCATTTGTCTAAAGAATAGCAATGAATTTGAAAAGATGACATAATAAATCCTAGTTATTCTCAAAAGGTCATGGCATATAAAGGTAATTATTGGGCTCTGACCTATGAAATTTTAAAACAGAAAAATTTCATGAAATGAATCTGAAACTGCTATATCTTGGAGTGGGCTACCTGAAATTTGTATAACTTAAATTTGACATAGTTTGATGCAGGAAATGATTGCTAGGAACCTAGTTTATCAGTCCAAGTCCAGGGTTAGAATTCTTTCCTTTCCCATCTTTCTATGAATCCTCTTCATCTATTTTCTCTGTATTCTGCACTGTTTGCCTTCATAGATTTCTTTGAAATAAGAATTCTGCTTGTATGTGTGTGTGTGTATACTTAGACAATTGCACAATTTCTTGGTTATTATCTTACTTTTAATTTATTAGGATATTTTAGTATCTCTATCATCATATTAGGCAATATGCATATATGAACTTGTATTTATCTTTCAGTATTAAAAAAATGAGGAATGAATGAATGAAACTTTTATCCAGCTATCTTTTCCAATGATATTTCTTTACCTCCAAAATAAACTTTTCCTTTCAGTAAAATCTGCTAATCTCAGTGTTCTACAACCACCCTGCTTACTGGTATCTTTAGATTTTTGCTCAAAGACATGGAAACACACTCTTCATTGCACTATCTGGTTAAATCCTACCTGCCTTTCTAAGGATCATGCCCACCACCAGGCCCAGTGAAGGTTAGGACCTCTTTTTGTACTCAAATTGTGTTTATATAAGTAGAAAATACTTTCAATATCAACTATCCAGCATAGCAACTATTCTTTTACAATTACTAAGCATTAAGTATATGTGTAAGATTGCATTTCAAAAATGTAATTCCTAAATTCCTGTTTGTACATTTTCTAATGGAAAACATTCAGAGTAACCAAGTGTGTATTTTCTTAAGATGTTTATTGTGCATGAGAAACCAACTCCTTTCCAAATCCTGAGCTTTGATTTGTGCATAATACTAACCAAGACAAGCAAAAGAAACACCTTGAGTATGTTAAGTGCTAAAATTGAAATTCATATTTTTCTGTGCAGATTTGTTAAGAACATAGTTTTCTTTCTCATATGAATTCAGATATGTGAGTTTAGCAAATATGCAGAAATTCTTAATCCCATAATTAGGACTTTTGTCATTTTAGAACCCATAATCCCTACAACTAGTCTGATAGATCTACTTGCACGCTTTCGAAAGAGGGGGATGGTAACAATACATATAAACCATAGACTAAGAGCACTATGCTATAATAGAACACATCCTTTCCAAGTACTATAGGGAATTTGCTTTATTATGATCTAAAGGAAAACACATTAGATACATAGTTCAATATGTTTCACATGAGGAAGATATTATTTTTCTCGTAGGAAATGAGGGACTAGTTGCTGAATCAATACCTCAGGTTCTTCTAATGTCACTTAGGCATCACAGCAGGATCTTAAAATGGGGGCGTCCATGGATCATGGGATGTGCGGTCACAACTGAAATAAAACACTCCCATGATCTTTTGCTGATTCTGATGGAGGTTTTTCAGACATGCCATGGAGACTTGGGTTTAGGACACTGTATCTTCTTCTCAACAGTTCTCTGGAAATTTGTGATTGTGCTTCTTAGGTGAAGACCTGAAACATGAAGACCTGTTACAAAAGGAAAAAGAATCACATTTAGAGGAATGAAATCAAAGATATCCAGGATGTTGCATATTGGTGTGGGTTACCTCCAGTCTCAAGAAGGAAAAAGATTTTGTATTTCAGAAATGCCTTAGGATATGTTTCTCATGTTTATTAATCTTGAGTTAAGCCTAATTTTTCTATTAATTATTAAAAACTGTGTGCTTAGGATTTTTGATGAACATATTTTTTGTTCTTTGTAGTCTTTACCACTACTCTATGTCTCGTCTCCCTCTCTCTTTTTTCTATTGCTGACAACCAAATTTCATTCTCTCTCTCCTGCTTTATATTATTATTTCTATTTTTTCCTCTTTCTCTTTAATAACATATCCAAAGTCAACACTGCATCTGCCCCATTCACTCTTTGAAATTTCAAATACATTTCTACCCTCTCATCTCTTCTTCTTTTCTTATATTCAACTCTTAATACTAATTGATGTATTTAACATCTGCCCCTTCAAACAATGTCACAGCAATAATTAATATGGTGGAAGTCATAAAGAAGACTTATTGTTTGGTTTCATGCCAGACATAATAAATGATTATCTACTGATTTTACTAATGGAAGTTGCTGATCTTACTATTTCTGCATATTGTACAAACTAACACTGTAGATAACAAAATAGGAACTAAGTACCTTGTCTACTGCTATATATATTTTGCATAGATTGTTGCTATCATTGACCAGACCCAACAATGTGTTGTCTCCAGGAGAATCACTTCGTAGGAAAAGAAGTTAAAAGGATGGGAAAAACACATCATTCATATGGATCATGTAAACAAGCAGGGGTTTATATCCTCATATCAGTTAACGTGGACTTCAAGCCAAAGTTAATCAAAAGGGAAAAAGAAGGCATTTTGTACTACTTAAGGGAATTATACATCAATAAAATGTCACAAGTGTAAATATTTGTGTCCCAAACAATGGAGCATCTACATATATCAAACAAACCCTTCTCAATTTCAAGAATTAGAGAGATCACAATACAATAATCCTGGGTGACTTTAATGTGCCTCTCTCAACACTGGATAGATCCTCAAAACAAAAGCTAAATTAAAAAATATATAAATACAAATAAATTAATAATTTAGATTTAGACATATATAGAATACATCATTAATGATGGAATACACGTTCTTCTCACCATCACATACATCCTTCTCTAAAGTAGAATATATCTTAAGCCAGAAAGCAATTCTTATCAAATACAAAAAAATAGACATAACACCTTGTATGCTATCAGATCATAAAGGAATGAAATTAGAAATCAATTATAAAATAAAAAATAGAAGCTAACACTTGGAGACTAAATAATACACTATTTAATGACCAATGGGTAACAAAAGAAATCAGGGATGTAATAAAAAATAATACTTAGAGGTATATGAGAATAATGACACAACATATCAATATTACTGGAATACTATGAAGGTAGTTATAAGAGGAAAGTTCATTGCATCATGCTCATTTAATGAAAGAATAGAATGTTGCCAAATAAATAACCTAAGATTATATCTCAAAGTCCTAGAAAAATAGCAAATCAACACCAAAAGCAGTAGAAGACAAGAAATAATTAAAATCAGAGTTGAACTCAATGTAATTGAAACAAACACAATTCAAAAATCAACGAAACTAAGTTTGTTCTTTTGAAAAAAGAATTTGTTAAACCCATAGACAACCTAATGAAGAAGAAGAGAGAGAAAACACAAATTACTAAAATTCATGATGAAAAAGGAAATATCACCACAGACACTACTAAAATACAGATGATAATCAAAAACTACTGATCACAAGGAATAGGATTGAAGACACCTTCAAAACCTACCAAAACAGTAAAGCCCAGATGAATTCTCAGCTGAGTTCTGCTACACTTCAAAGAAAAATTTATACCAATACTCCTCAAATTATTCTGTGAAATAGAAATGAAAGGAACCCTTACAAACTCATTCTCCAAAGGTAGTATCACCCTGATACCAAAACCAGACAAAGACACATCAAGGAAAGAAAACTTCACAACAATAACCCTGATGAAGATAGATGCAGAAACTCTTAATAAAATACTGTCAAATCATGTGGAAAAACATATTAAAAAGATAATGCACCAGGATCAAGTGACATTCATCCCAAGGTTGGTTTAACATAGGATAATCAATAAATGTAATTCATCACATCAACAGGCTTAAAGACAAGAACCCCATGATTATCTCAATAGATGCAAAAAATTTGACAAAATTCAGCATCCATTTATGTTCAGAACACTAGAAGAGATGGGGAGAATTGGACTATATCTAAACATTGTAAAAGCTATGTATGCTAGACCCAAGATCAATATCATTCTAAATGGAGAAAAATTGGAAGCATTCACTCCAAAAACTGGAACAAGACAAGGATGCCTTTTTTCGCCAATTCTATTCAATGTTGTCCTTGAAACCCTAGTCAGAACAATTAGACAAGAGAAAGAAATTAAAGGAATCTGAATAAGAAAAGAAGATTTCAAACAATCCCTATTTTCCAATGACAGGATTATATACTATAAGAACCAAAAATTCCACTACCTAGAACCTAGAACTCATAAACAAATTAAGCAAAGTAAGACAATATAAAATCATCATCCATAAATCAACTGCATTCATATTTGCCAATGATGAATCAGCTGGAAGAGAAATTAGAAAAACTATCCCATTCACAATAGCATCATTCACATTAGCTTGGGTATCAATCTAACAAAAGAGGCAAAAGACTTCTACAATGAATACTACTGAACACTAAAGAAGGATAATGAAAAAGACCTTAGGGAAAAAAAGAAAGGAAAAGAAATGGAAGAAGATCTTAGAAGATGGAAAGATCTCCCACGTTCGTGGATAAGGAGAACTAATATTGTCAAAATGGCCCTATTTCCAAAAGTGCTATACAGACTTAATGCGATCACTATTCAAATTCCAATGACATTCCTCAAAGAAATAGACAAAGCTGTCAAGAATTTCATTTGGAAAAATAAGAGGCCCAGAGTAGACAAAGCAATCCTTAGCAAGAAAAGTGAACAGGGGGCATCACAATAATAGACCTTAAATTATACTACAGAGCTATATAACAAAATGGCATGGTATTGGCAGCAAAACCAACATGAAGAACAATGGAACAGAATAGAAGACACAGATACAAACCCATATGAATACAGTTATCTCATACTAGACAGAGGTGCCATAAGCATACATTGAAGAAAAGATAGCCTCTTCAACAAATGGTGATGGGAAAACTGGAAATCCATTCATAGTAGCACAAAACTCAATACAAAATGGATCAAGTATCCAGGCATTGGACCATAGGCCCTGAGCCTCCGAGAAGAAAATACTGAGCCAACTGTCCATCATGTCAGATTAAGAACCAGCTTTCTTAACAAACATCTAAAGCACAAGAAGTAAAATCAATAATCAATAAATGGGATGATATCAAACTAAAAAATTCTTCACAGCAAAGGAAAAAATATAGAGTGTGAAGAGAGAGCCAACGGAATGGGAGAAAGTCTTTGCTGCTTGCACCTCAGATAGAGCATTAATCTCCAGGATGTACAAACAACTCAACAAACTTAACACCAAAAAAAAAAAAAGAACCAATCAAAAAATGGACAAAAGAAGAGAATAGGCCCTTCACAGAGAAGTAATATGAAGGATCAACAAATATATGAAGAAATGTTCAACATCTCTAGCAATTAGAGAAATTCAAATCAAAACTACACTGAGATTCCATTTCACTTCAGTCAGAATTATCAAGAATTATCAATTATCAAGAATACAAGTAACAATAAATGTTGGTGAGGTTCTGCGGAAAGAGGTTCACTCATACATTGCTGGTAGGATTGCCAATTGTTGCAACCACTATGGAAAGCAATACGAGATTTCTCAGAAAGCTCGGAATGAAATAACCATTTTACCTAGTTACCCAACTCCTTGGTATATACCCAGAAGACTTAAAATCAGCATACTACAGTGACACAGCCACATGTTTATAGAAGCTTAATTCACAATACCAAAGTTTTGGAACCAACCTAGGTGCCCTTTGATGAATGGATCAAGGAAATATGGTGTATATACACAATGAAATATTACTCAGCCATAAAGAATAAAATTATGGCATTTGCTAGTAAATGGATGGAACTGGAGACTATCATGCTAAATGAAATAAACCAATCCCACAAAACCAAAGGCCTATTTTTCTCTCTATTTGGATGGTAACAAACAGTAAGGGGGGGAGGGAAGAATAGAAATTAATTGGATTAGACAAAGGGGAATGAAGGGTAAGTGAGCAGGGATAGGAATAGGAAAGACAGTAGAATGAATTGAATATAACTTTTCTATGTTCATATATGAATACACTACCAGTGTACAACCACATCATGTACAATCCACATCATGTACAACCACAAGAACGGGATCCTAATTAAAATAAGTCATACTCCATTTCCATCACCTGTGCAATGTTTGATCAGTTCTCTGGACATATGCAGTGAGAGGGTTGGAAATAAGGTGAACATGCAAATACAGAGAAAGTGGGACTGGGTGGGAAAGCCAGTCCTGATGAGGCATGACTGACACCAGAGTAGGCTCACAGATTTACTATATAGGTTTAAACATCAAAAGAATTTATTGTGAGAAAGCTTCTTCAAGATAAACAAAAACAAGGTTTGTGAGGGCAACAGCCCAATTAAAACTTATCAGCTTGCACCCATATTTTTTCTGCCTCTAGACAGCTGGCAAGTCAAGGCTATTGAGCTCTCCCATATCTCTTTTGCCTCAGGGCAGCTAGCATTTGAATCCAGAGCTGTTGAACAAGTAAATTCTGTGAGGCGCAAAATTTTCCCTCTTAACAAAGACTACCCAAATGGGCAGTTTTCTCAGCACCTTTGCACCAGGCATTCCCAACGTGGGTGTCCGTTGTTCAGAACAGTAAAAAGCAATGATTCATTCACCACTGCCAACAATCCATGTGTGTATAATATGTCAAAATACACTCTTCTGTCATGTATATCTAAAAATAACAAATTAAAAATGCAAATTAAAAAAGAATAAACGGAAAGATAATGTGTGGGAAAAGGAGAGTTGTAAATTTCTTATTGAACTTCTGTTAAAATGGAACTCCTTCTATTTATCTCTCCTCTGGAAAATATGTTGACTTCTCAGATTTTATAGCTCCTTACTTTTATTTCTAATATAGAGAAAAGGCACAGACTGGACTTGTAAACTATAGTCAGACTGAATCCCTAATTTCCCTCTCTCCAATTATATCAACTCCAGAGTAGCTCTGACATAAAAGTTAACATGTACAAGTTGAACATCGTCTCCTTTTATCTAATTCCAACTTACAGTACAATTGGCATAGTGGAGACAGTCTTTTATTTAGAGTGTAACTATGTTATTCTTATTATATGAAGACAATCTACCATTAGTAGAGTAGTTAGTAGCTCTACTAATGTTTTTCTAGTAATGTTAGGGAATCTATGATATTTTAACCACAAATCTTTACACAGTATCTCTTATGAATAATGGTACACATTTTAAAAGTATTTTCTTGACATATGAATTATGTTCTGTGTTCATCTGTCCCACACAAGGACTAAACCCACAATTCTGGCTTACTGACACTGTAAGGAAATGAACACACTGAGGCACCCTTAATTAAGTTATTTTCTTTCTTTTAACATATTCCACATGAAACTCTGCAGGCTAGGAAAATTTGTTGATCATTTTTAAAGTTTCATTGCTTAAATTCATAGAAATATGTAAATACATAGAATCAATTGATTGAAAGTTTTAGAAATATAATATAGAACTCAATTTTAATGTTTTGCCTAATAACCTGGAGAAAGACCCAGATAACCAATACATATTTTAAAAATTTTGAGGTGAATTGAAATATTGATCTTAGAAAGAAAAGAAGGAATAGAGATTTAAGGAAGATAAAGGAAAGGGGAGAAGGAAAGTAGGAAGGAAAAAGAAAGGAACAAATCTTAACAATAAAAAATCTAGAATAAATTATCTATTTGATTTCAATTTTATAAAGGGCATAAACCAGCAAAAGCAGTAGATGAAATCACAAAGGAAAATGTATAATGTCTTTTAAGATATAAAATGTAAAATCCTTTTTCAAAATACAATGCTTATAAAAGGAAATGACTTTGAGATACCAGACTGGATAATAAAATGAAATTAGAAGAATATTATGATGAACAATCAGTGCCTAAAGAAAAGGTTAATTTCTCTCCCTTCACTCTACCAGTTTCTCTTCAGGGAACCTAATTAACTATGAGTCCTTATCTATTGGGTTGTAAATATCTATCCCTAGGAAGCCTGAAGACTCTCTCTTGATATGTAAACAGCTCTGTGACAGGCTTCAAGACCAGAGATGCAACAAATGCCTATTAAATTTCTTATTACTTTGTAAACCTTTTAGAAATGTAGCTACATCACTTAAGTGCTAATAGAAATTTTAAATCACTATCCCAATTAACTGCTGTCAAAACTACAACCTCATAGGCTTAGTTTTTATGAAATGCAGCTCTTAGGCAGATAAACTCAAGTCATCATCAGTTACTGCTGTCTGTGGAAGAGGACACTTCATGGTAACACTCACAAGTATTTTACTGTCTTTGTTCTGCACCTGTGAACTAATCATAAAATTTCTGTGTATGGTCCTTGGTCATAAAGGTCAAGGATTCGAACCCACCAATGTTGTAATGGTTAAGGAATGATGTCAAATTTCCTATAAAGAGCACCCTGTAACCCAAGTTCATGCCCAGAACTTCAGAGCACTAGCTCATCTGTGTCCACTGGTGTAAATAAACCTGAGTTCTCCAACTCCAAGTGGTGCTTGTTCTCTTGCTGTGCATAATTTCCATAACAATGACTCATGAAAATAACATGTGCAAAGATATATTGACTCATTAATGAAGAAACCAATAAAATATTAAGTTGATTCTGGAAACACATAAGTAACAGAGCATTAATGGGCATGTTAATAAAGATTCTGAGAAGATGGATGTCAGTTGAAAGAATAGTAATCTCTATTCTTTATCTTCCAGTAGACAAAGGAATTGGAATAACCATGCATCAAAATACTTTCACAAGCATTATGAAAATCAGATGAGAGATTCTAGTACATGAATGTAGAATTAAAGTAAGAAAAAAAAACATTAATAAAGACAGGAAGGACAGTTTTAAATGCCTGCATCAAATCTTTTCCAACCTCAGGAAAAAATAAAGAAAATGAGGTGATAGATCTTATCAACTTGCAAAATGAGAAACAAGTGAATATTAAAATTTGCCTTGGACACTAAAACCAGTCTACTCCATTAAAACACAGCTATAGGAAGGCCCCGTGGCCCCAAACTTCATAAAAGCAACCTTAGACTGAGACTTCAGTCCCACCCAGTGCTATGGTAGAGCCCATGGCCCAAAGGTCCATACCTGAGGCAAATTCCTCACCAGGCCATTCCACTGCAGAGATGAAGCCAGCAGCCCCGGGCTTTGGACCTCCACCAGTGCTAGGCCAACCCCCATAAGTTTTATGTAAATAGAGGAAAATGTCCAACCAAAATTGATCAAATTGTGCTTCATATATGTGTAAATATGCCACAATGAAACCCACCATTATGTGTTATTGAGATGTACCAATAAAAATAAAAGAAATAGAAACAGATGGAAAATATTAAATTGCATACTGTAGCTGAGAAGATGAAAAAACCAGGACCCAACTATACGTGTAACTTTAGTTTTCTTATTTGGTATCTTCTTTTTTGATGTTTATTGCTATTAACTTTTATCTTAAAACTACTTCTGCTATATCCTATAATATTTGATATGCTGTATTTCCATTTCTATTTTTCTCGAGAAATTTTTATTTTATATGCATTTATTGATAGGTCAAAATGAACACCACACTTACTTAAAATTATGCACTAATAAAAACATAAATTTAAAAAATGTACTTCCACACAATAAGGAGTATAGATGACAAACCTACAGCTTATATCATTCTCACTAGTGAGAATTTGAAAGCTTTCCCTTGAAGATCAGGTAAGGACAAAGATAACCCCTCTAGCCCTGGCTGTTCAACATAATACTAGAAGTCATAACCAGAACAAGTAGGTGGGAGAAGGAAAAAAACAGACATCTAAATTGGAAGGAAGAAGCTAAATTTCCCCATTTGTAGCACTATCTTATACATAGAAAACACTAAAGACTCCACCCCCCAAAAAATAAATAAATAAAACAAACAAAAAAACCCTAATACACCTAATAAACAAATTTGATAAAGTTGTAGAACACAAAACCAACAAATAAAAATCTTAAAATTTCTGTACACTAACAATCAACCAACTGTAAAATAAATAAAGACAACAATCCCATTTCCAACCACTACAAATGCAAAAATAGACAAATAGGACAACGTCAAAGTAACATCTTCTGCAGAAGAAAGGAAAAAACAGTGAAGAGAAAACTTACCAAATGGAAACAATATCTGAAAATCTGATTATATGTTGATTCACAGAATATATAAGGAGCTCAAAAACTTAATAGAAAAAATCTAGATAGCACAATTAAAATGGGCAATAGACCTTAATAAACATTTCTCAAAAAAAAAATCAAACAAATGACCAACAGGTGCATGAAAAATGCTCAATTTCACTAATGATCAGAGAAATGCAAATCACAATAAGACATCACCACACTCCAGTAAGAATGGCTACTATAAGAAAAGACAAAAGATTGCAAGGGCTGGGAGGATGTGTAGAAAAGGCAAGTTTGCAAACTGCTGATGGGAATGAAATTAGTATGGGAAGAAGTATGGAGTACAATAACATTGGAGTTATTGTGTTTCGTTAGTATGAGTACAAACTGGTTCAAGGAAGTGTTTTGACAGAATTCATTAAGACTTTTAGAAAATCTTCCTGACTGACCCAGTAATTTTATTTCTAGGTATTTTTCATAAAATAGAAAAAGATTTGAAATAGTAAGAGCTATGCTTAAATATTTATGACTAACAATATGTGCCATAATATTATTTGTTCTGCAAAGAGGTCTTAATCAATCTAATATTCCTTAATAAACAAATGGGCAACTAACAAGATGGAATACAATGCAGCTATTAAAATCTTATTTTTGAATGACTATTGATGTGGAAATTCAGTCAAATTATAATGCAAACTTATCAATTTAAAAACATAAATATTCAAACTAACCTAAGGAAGGGGTGTTGACTTAGGGACTTTGGAAATTCAGGAAAAATTTTCGAAAATGTACGGAAATGTAACACAAAAGACACAAGGAGCTGTTCATAAGCATTTTACAAGAGTTGGTAAAGTTGTTTTTCCATAGGAATATAGGCTGTTAATTCTGACATCACCATAATAATACTGGGATTTAACAAATATGTGCAATGAATGACAGATGGTGAGAGATTTCCTTTACAATATATATAAGCAAGGGAGAAAGGCTAGAATTAACCCTTTGATTGAGTAGATGAAAATTAGAGACATAAATATAAACATGTTAAAAATTATATAAACATAGTTATGTTTATGTGCAAAAATGTATAAAAATCCTATTTTTAAAATAAATGTTTTAAGGTGGGCATAGTGATACATGTCTGTAATCCCAGCAGATTGGGAGTCTGAAGCAGGAGAATTGCCTTATAGGGAGACCCTGTCTCAAATAAATAAATAAATAGGACTGGAGGTGTAGGTCAGTGAAAACTCACCGCTGGATTCAATTCCTGCTACCAAAATAGAATAAAAGAAGTGTTTCAAAATATTATATTTACATTTGACATATATAACCAAATTTATTACAATTTTAATATACTGTATTCTAAAACCTCAAGCAAAAGTCTAACTTAAGAATGATTATAAAAACTAATCTTGTCCTTTATAGTAGTGTGCTTATGCTAACTTCTCCCTTAATTAGTTTTAAACTAGATGAATTTTAAACTAGAAGGATTTTATTGTATGATTTATATCATGTAGCATGTTTTCCAATTATCCATATGCTATAACTTATCACTTGTAAACTTTCTCATAATCTTACAACAGGGTACATATAATTCAGTTTTTTTTAGAAGGATCTATTTTTCAGATACATAAATAAATATGTATTTATACTATTTATTTACTGTAAATTTTAATTACATAAAACTCAGTTTCATAATTTTATTTATAATTTTATTACTTAATTTTGGTTCCATAAAAGTGTATTCAGATTGTCCCAACTATATTTTTCTTAGGCCCATCAATTACAATGGCTATAACACAAATAAGAAGAAATTATGAGAAATATCAATTATATAAAACTTCCAATGAATTAATAAACTGCTGCTAATAAACTTTCTCTGTAATAATGATTCTTTTTTAAAATTTATTTATTTTGTTTCATTGTACACAAATGTAGTATAGCTGTTGTTTCTCTGGTTGTACACAAAGTAGAATCACACCATCTGTGCAATCATACATGTACACAGGGGAATGATGTCCATCTCATTCTGTTATTATTCTTACCCCCCACGCTGATCCCATCCCTCCCTTCCCTCTATGCAATCTATCCTTCCTCCATTCTTGCCTCCCTTCCACCCCGCATTATGCATCATCATCCACTTATCAGAGAGATCATCCGACCTTTGGTTTTTTGGGATTCGCTAATTTCGCTTAGCATGACAGTCTCCAGCATCATCCATTTACCTGCAAATGCCATAATTTTATTCTTATTGATGGCTGAGTAATATTCCACTGTGTGTGTGTGTATATATATATATATATATATATATATATATATATATATATATGTATATATATATATCTCACAGTTTCTTTATCCATTCATCTATTGAAGAGCATCTAGGGTGGTTCCACAATCTAGGTATTGTGAATTGAGCAGCTATGAACATTGATGTGGTTGCATCTATGTAGTATGCTGATTTTAAGTCCTTTGAGTATAGGCCAAGGAGTGGGATAGCTGGGTCAAATGGTGCATCCACTCCAAGTTTTCTAAGGAATCTCCACACTGCTTTCCAGAGTGGCTGCACCAACATGCACTCCCACCAGCAATGTATGAGTGTACCCTTTTCCCCACATCCTCACCAACACCTGTTGTTGCCTGTATTCTTGATAAGAGACATTCTAATTGGGGTGTGATGAAATCTTAAGGTGGTTTTGATTTGCATTTCTCTTATTACTAGGGATGTTAAACATTTTTTCATATATCTGTTGATTGCTTGTAGATCTTCTTCTTTAAAGTGTCTGTTCATTTCCTTGGCCCATTTATGATTCTTATAAGAATAGTTATAAATAGTTTTCATTTTGAGAACGTGAATATATTTTAACAACTCTCACAATATTATCAAGTTATTTATTAAATAATTGAAAGAATAGACTTCATTGTGTTTCTATATTTAAGTTTTATAATACAATTATCTATTACATCTAAGTTATTAATCTGTGACTCACACATGTGATAGTATGAAATAATGCAAAAAGGCTTTGGTCTGATACTCATTTATGTCTCCTACTGGTTTTACAACTTTGAACAACAACAGCCTCTGGACCTTAGTTTCTCTGTAAGCTTGGTTTGACAGTGAGATAGGATGTATTAAAAAATTTGGCCCAGAAGAGACAGAAAATAAATAGGAGCTATTATTGTGATTTATTATATTTAAGATAAACATTGAACTTAGGCATTTTCTAAGAAATGGGTATACAAAGAAGAAGCAAAATATTTTAAATATCCAATTTGTGTCTCTCCAATAAAAATTGTACATATCTTTGGATCTCTTTTCCACTTATGTCTTAAAGTACTGTTGGAAACTAACATAAATAGGAAATGAATTATGGACATGAATAGGTTTACCAATGAGATACAAATTGATGGTTTGCATGTAGTGATGTAAGTCATTTCTGGGGTGCAATTTATAACAGGTTCATTTTATTTAAAAAGAAACATCTCTTGGTGTTGACATCTCTGATTAATTCTTGCATATTCACTAAGAAACATCCACCATACAGAGAAGTTTTAAGAGACAAGAATTGCTATGTATAATCATGGTGATGATAGCATCAAGAAAATAATTGCTTTATAGAAGAACAAATATTTTGAAACCTTAAATGAAAAAAGAGGTTCGCAGAGAAGTGAAAGACTCAGGAAACAGAAGCAGTATTTTCATTCTGTATAATAGTTATTAATATTCAAGAACAATATAGGGTTGTATTTACATATCATGATTGCAGTAAGTTGCAAGTAAAGGTGATTAGGAATATTAATATTTTACTCAGTGTCTCAAGACCTTTATTTGGTTATTTTTCAAATACTTGTCAGTTAAGTATATATTAAGCACCCATTATTTGCATAGAATTTTATTAAGTTAGTTAATATAGTGCCAATTGAATAAAGTTGAATAGACAATGGAGAATGTTATTAAGCTACTTGTGATTTGAAAGAGAATACTTCTCATGCATTTTCATCTTTGTGTGTGTGTGTGTGTATTTTTATTCAAACCATCATGAGGTGGTATTTTCTGATATATCTTTTTAAATCACTTAGGGAAACCAGTTTATTTTCAGAAGTAAATCATATAGGAAACTAATAAGTCAACCCCATTTTAAAAACTGGAAGGCAGAAGCAATGGGTGTCAGCATTAATATTTTGATTAGCTGTCTTAGTCTGTTTCAGTGGTTATAACAAAATAACATAAACTGGGTGACTTAAATATAACAAACGTTTTTCACAATTCTGAAAGGAAAAACTTCCAAGATCAAAGTATAAGGAAGTTTACTGTTCAATGAGGGCCTACTTTCTGGCTTACTGAAAGCACTTTCTTCTTGTCTTCACAAAGCAGAAGGAGTGAAGGGTCTCTCTATAGCCTCTTTTATAAGGGCATTAACCCTTTTCTACCCATATGATCTAATCACCTCCCAAAGGAGGTGTAATATCATCACATTGGTGATTAGATTTTATACATGAATTTTGGGGTGGCACAAACCTTCAGAATACAGCACTAGTCCAGAGAGATAGTTGTTGGTCACCACAGTGTGATAACATAAGCCCATAGTCCCTTTTTTTAAAAAAATATTAAGTTTGAATCTGGTCGTGATAGACCCAAGTAGGAGAATACTTAATGTCCTATGTGAGGATTGTTCTATTCATCCTGCCATAATGCAGCTATTATATGGAGTACTTACTGTGCCTTTTTCCTGGGTCAGGTAGCCAGTAAGCTAGTGCCAGCAACCAGATCTTACAATTACTGGCCTTTTTCTGTATTGACAACATTAAAAAAATACTTTTCTAAGTAGATATATAATTTAAAATGTTGCACAGTAATAACTAAACATTATCAAATTAAAATTATCTAATAAGATTAGCAGAGCTGCTTTTAAGGATAAAGTATTATTCAAAAACTTTGTTATTAAATTTCTATTCATACAAGAAATGGTGGTTCCAGAATTTCTTTTTAGGAAGGGTGAAATTTGATTGAAAGGGAAGGATAAAGCATTTGTTTTAAAACCATTTTGTATAAAAAATAATCAACTTTGACCTAGTATTTTCATATGGATAGACAATAGAGGTGGTTGGGTTCCAATACTTTCTAAAGCCATTGTTCTGTATTGCCACTACCTTCAAGAACACACCCTGGAGAAAATTTGGAATACTCTTAACCTCGCTTTGTCTGTTGGGCAATTAAAACTTAAACTTGTACATATCAAATACATTCTATGGTCCTTGATTGCTTTTTCTGTAAATATCTAATATGGATATTACTATCAGTAATATTGAGTATCTTGAAGACTAAAAATCTCAAAAAGATTGTGCATGTACAATCATTGTACAGAACCTGTACTAGTGTTTGGTTATTAAATTTCCTTCCCTTTATGGTAGCTTTTTCCTCAATACTGTCCATGAAGTGAATTTCATATAGCTGGTTGTCCCTCCCAAGCAGATCAACTAGAGATCAATAATTTCCAAGGTCCCATGACCTTGCAATGTTTTGTTTCCTCTCCTGGGTTTGAAGTCTGGAGTAGCATTAGTCATTAAATTTATCTTAGAAAAAAATCATAAAAAGAACATCAACCATATTGTAGCTGAGCCCATGTTTTTGATTAGCATCTTAAAACAATTATTAGGAGTGCTTGAGATCTAGGGGCGGGTATTTTTCAAAAGACCATTCTTTTGTTAAGAATGATTTTTAAAAATACTGTATGCATGTGCATACACCTGCACACACTCATTTCTATATGGTGCATTGATAATCATGTTTTCTTATATTTATGTTTTTACATACATTTTGGTATGTATGCACATATCTTCAGAATGCACTTTCTATTTAAGTTCTTATACAGGGCACCAGCATCCCATTATCATCAGAGCAACAATATGTCTTTTAAAATAGATGTAATGTTCTTATTAGGATAATCATTTAGTTGTCCAGCTAGATGGAATGGAGGTGGCATATAGGGCCATAAAGAATACAGGGAAAAATAAGACATATTAGTTATATTATCAAAGCAGGAGTAGAATCTATTTGTCCCCCATCCCACTTAAACCATACTTTGTCAGTCACAACAAAAAATAAAAATAAAACATAAAAAATAAAAATGCAAGGAAAAGAAAAGAAAGGAAGCAAATGTAAAATAAAAGCAAATCAGAGTTAATTTTTGCTATGCATTACTTTTCTTTAATCAGTCCTTTACTGCTTTGAAGATTTTAACAGGTTTTGTTTTGGGGAAGGTGATATAAGATATACATACTCATTATAGAAAACTTAAATATAAACTAAAGTAAAAATAAGAGAAAATCATCTATGACCTCACAGGTCATAGTCTTCTTTAAATATTTCTGGGATAGACATCTGAACCTTTTAACTACATATAAAATATTTATATACTTTGGATTATCAAATTTATTGAGTTATTGCCTATTTTCTCGACTTGGCATCATACTTAATTTTATATGGTATAAAATACTCTTCTAAATGATTTTTAAAAGAACTTCAAGATATTTTATCACATGACTGCCATAATACATTTAATATTTTACCTAGCTAGATATATGCTATTTTAAAGATAACTCATTGGATATCTTACAACCATAAAGTTTTTGCTTATATATATGTGTTTCTACTTCTGATATTTTCTTCAGATAAATTTCCATAAATTAAACTAATTGGTCCAAATTTAAGTAATTTTGAAGTATCTTCAAACATACCACTAAATTACTTCATAGCAAGGAAAGCTTTTAAGTCAATTTAATGTTTCTCCAACATCAAGAGGTTTATTTAAAATGATTTTGATAACTAGGTATTTCAAAATATTATAGGAAATTTTTGTTTATACATTATTAGTTCATCTGGCAAATAAATCCTTTCAATTGTTTTTGATCATTTTTATTCTCAAGAATTTCTTCACAATAAGATTAGTTAAATGATCATAGTAGGTTCTTTTTTTTAAATTTTGTGTATATTTTTGTTTGGCACACATAGAATTTGTTTTGTTCTTTAATAACTGGACAAAATAAATTGTTTATTTTATAAGAAGATATGTTTCATCTTTCATTGACTTGCCTGTTTTCTCTCACCAGTACAATATGGGTTGTTAAATGTTTCATTAGAACGTATTTGAAGAATATAAAATCTGTTTCAATTGGTATGCTGATTATTTCAGTGCAGCACTGTTTAGTTTGTTCCTACATAACATTTTAGTATTTAAAAAGCAAAATCAGGGTATATATTTTAATGTTATATTTATAGTCTAGTATTAGAAACCTAACTTTATAGCCTGAAAAATAGCATTATAAATATTTATTTGAATAAATAACCACTTATCATTGCAACTATAGGTAGTATAGACACAAACATACAACTTACTCAATACACCTAAAGGTAGTTCAATAAAGCAATAAAATGATATTATTCATATTGCTCATCTTTCCCAAATGTGATTTTTATATTAATTCAGCTCTTAAATTCTCAGGACTCAAAATATCTACTTCATAATTACAAAATGGCTTTAAAAGCTTGTCATGAAAAACTTTAGTTTTAGGAAGTATAGTAGAGTTTTCTAGAGAAATAAAAAATAGAATGTGTATATAAATGTGTGTGTGTGTGTGTGTGTGTGTGTGTGTGTGTGTATTCAGCGACTAAAAGAAGGATTTTAAAGAATGGGCTCACGTCACTGGAAGGAAGGTATTAAAGAAGTGGCTCACATAACTGAGGAAGCTGGAAAGTTCAAAATTTACAGGGCAGGCTAGTGAGCTGGAAATCTAGGGGAAAGTTGGTATTTCTGACTGAATCTGAAGGCAGTCTAGAGGTAGAATTCCTTTATGGAAGAAGACCTTAGTCTTTTCTTCTAAATTCAACTGATTGGATGAGGCCAACCCACATTATGGAAGGTAATTTTCTTTACTCAAAAACTACTGATTTGAATGGTAATAACATCTAAAAAATAATTTCACAGAAACATTTAAGCTTGTATTTAACCCAAAATTAGATACCCATGGCTTAGTCAAATTGACACAAACATTTGTTATCACATGAAGGAAGTAATAAAATAGAAAGACTAAGATGCACCCCTAGAAAAAACTGCAGGCAATCTATGTTTCATTAAAATATTCATGTCTGTAATAATATAATATAATTATGCTCTAATAATGTTGCAACTAGCATTGCTAATTGTAAGATTACAGGAAAATTTATTTTACAATGAAATTAAATGCAAGCTCTCTTAAATAAAATCAATCTAACTGACTTGCCAAAATTACAGACTCCTCCATAAAATGACCTGATTAAAAGTTTGTTGCTATTATTTTTGTTGCAAGGCAGTGACAGAGGATGGGAGAGCAGTGACTGAGATTGGGGTCTCTGGTGACCTCATGGCTGTGGCTTGCCTGCTGTCTGGGAATATTTCTGTGCAAGGGCACAGGATGCTTAGCTGCTGTGGCAATGCCCTCCATGAGGACACTTTGTGCAAAAGTCCTATCAGCTCTGACCTTGATCTCAGGCACACAGCTCCTTGGAATGAAGGAATTTTTATGTTAGACAACTACAATGTTTCACCAGCTCCGCTTCTCCTGTTCCTGCCTGCTTTAAGGTAACTTTTAACAATGAACTTTCTTGAGAGCTACACAAAGTTCCTAACATTGCACTTTGCAACTGTGGATTGCAACTGTGGAAAAGCTACATAGATGTCCTAGTTTCTGTAACTTTCCTGAATACAAAGAGTAATGATTGCATAGTCTTTAACCTGATAAAGAGACATATATCAATAAAGATTGCTGGTGAAATTTGCATCTCTATCAGAGAGCAGAGCTCTACTTGATTCCAGCGTAATCTTAAAAATCCGTGTTTGTGAATCTTTATTTTTCAAATCCCCCTTCACCCCTTGCCAGAACTGCCAATTTGGCCACACTGGTCATGGAAATTTCCTACATATTTTTGCTTCTGCTTTGGAGTTTTATGCTCTCCAACAGTTGAATGTATTTGTTTTTAAACCTTTTATTCTTACTTATTCGTTATTATTAGACAATTTTCATACTGCTACATGAAAATTAAGTGGAAAATTTCCAAAAAGCAAATTAAAAATAAGTACCTTAAAATATCAATAAAATTGTCAGTGTGATTCACAGACATAATTTTTAGCAAAATTTTTTTTACCAATTCTACTGTTATTCTTCCACCTTAAAATACCTAAAGGCAGAAGTCAGACATAATGCATGATATATACATAGTTTGTAGAACAAAGGTTATACAGTTCACAAATCCATGAGCCATATGCAAAAGAAAGACTTTGAAAACATATCATAATATTGGGAAGTGAATGTAAGTCTGTATTTTAGGATAAAAAAGAAACTTTAAGTTTAAAAAGTTTGATATATAGCCAGGCACAGTGGCGAATGCCTGTAATCCCAGGGACTCAGGAGGCTGAGGCAGGAGGATCGCAAGTTCAAAGCCAGCCTCAGCAAAAAGCGAGGTGCTAAGCAACTCAGTGAGAACCTGTCTCTAAATAAAATACAAGATAAGGCTGGGGATGTGGCTCAGAGGTTGAGTTCCCCTTGAGTTCAATCCCTAGTATCAAAAAGAAAAAAAAGTTTGATTTACAAACAAAGACATATTCAGTACAAAATGAGGTGATAAGATATAGGTATAAATGGTATAATGATTTCCACAATGAAATTAACACATCCATCTCCATCGATGCTATATAGTAGGTCCCCAAAACTTGCTTATCCTATAAATGAAAGTTTGCACCTTTTAATCTCCTAATTTTTCCTACCCCCAACCCCTAGTAAACATCCTACTGATCTCTGCTCCAGAAGTTTGATTTTTTGAACATTCTACATAAAAGTGGAATCAAATAATTTGTCTTTCTGTATCTGATATATTTCACTTAATATAATGACCTCCTGGCTAATCCATGTTGTCTCAAATGCCAGGATTTCCTTATATTATGACTATAAATATCCCATTGCATGTGTTTGTGTGTATGTGTGTGTGTGTGTGTGTGTGTCACATTTTCTTTATCATAGAAATTGTATTGGCATAAAAACAGGCACATAAACTAAAGGAACAAAACAAAGAGCCCAGAAATAAACCCACACAAATATGGCAAACTATACTTTGATTGGAGTGCCAGTGATGCACTATGGAGGAAGGAAACACTTTAACAATTGGTGCTAGGAAATATGGATATTCACATGCAAAAGACTGAAATTACACCCTCCTTTAAAGCAATATATAAAAATGAAGTCAAAATTCATTAAAAACTCAAATGTAAGATTTGAAATTATAAAACTATTAGAAGAAAACATAGGATAAAAGGTTATTGATAATGATTTTGGGAATATTTTGTTGAATAATTCCTGTGCACAGATGGCAAAACCAAAAATACACAATTAGAATTACATCAAACTAAAAAGCTTCTGCACAGCAAAGGAAGCAAACACACAAAAATGAAACATATTATGAAAATGGGCATTTTAAAATCAGTAGGGTGTTTAAAATTTAAAATGAAAAGCAACATAAAAATGAGAGAAAACATATGTCAGATTAGGGGTTAATATTCAAAGTATAAAAGGAATTCACACAATTCAATAGAAAATAGTTAAATAAAAGATTCCAAATACCTTGATTAAAAATGAGCAAAGATCTCAAACGGCCATTGTAAAGATATAGAAATGGCCAACAGATATACGAAAAGATGCTCAATATCAACAATCATCAGAGAAGGGCAAATTAATGTCGCAATGACATATAAGCTTATAATTGTTAGAATGACTAGTATCAAAATGACAAAGATAAGAAGTGTTGGTAAGAATACAGAGAAAAGGTAATTGCCTATGGGCTGTTAACAGGAATGTAAATTGGTACAACCGTTGTGGAAAACAGTACAGAGATTCCTCAAATAATTTTAAAAGAAGCTATTCTGTGATCCATCAATCTTACTTTTTAGATATATATTTAAAAGGCATAAAATCACTATCTCAAAGTGATATCTATTTCCATGTGATCTTTGCAGCAGCACTATTCACAATAACCAAGATGTGGAGACAACCTAAGTGTCTATTGATGAATGAATTAATTTTAAAAAAAATCAATGTTTAAAGCATTGATGAACTAATTTAAAAACTCAATATTTAAAACACTTTATTATGCCCCATGTTTAGAACATTTTTGTTACTATAATATCAGATACTTTATGAGGAAAATATATTTATTTCCTCATTTATTTCTCTCAATTTTAGAAACTAAACATCCAAAATTGGTGGTCTCATCTGTTAAATATAGATATCTATCTGTATAGATAGATAGATAGATAGATAGATAGATAGATAGATAGAGATAGATAGATGCATATCTCCCCTTGGTTTTGTCACATCATGAATGGTAGAGTGGTAGAGTGATAGAAAGGGAAATGGTTGTGTGCAAAGGAAACCAAATGCCTGGGGTGTCCACACTTCATCACTTCATAACAACCCCCTCTCTTGAGAATTCTGAAAGATCATCTTTAATCCCTTGCATGCATGGTTCCCCCACAACCTAATTACTATGAACTAGACCTAAATTCTTAAAGGGTTCACCTCAAGATTAGCACATTAGGACCAAGCTTCCAGCAAATTAACCAATGGGGGAACACACTCAAACCATATTCAAACCATGATACCTTACTTTAACATTTCAATGAACTGGACAAAACCCATTGTAAAAGTAAGATGGTTTATCAGCTCAAAATGATACATAGTTCTGCTTAAGAACTACCAGGTACTCATGTAATTTTTGCCTTAGCTAAATTTTTAGTCTTGGAAAGAATCATTTATTGGGGATGGGGAATCATTTTGTTAATGTGGATGATGAAAGAGTGTAATAAAAATGACTCTTCAGAAATATATTGAAAAATAACTGAGATGATAGAACTTTAACATTTTCAAGTGTTAACTTTCGAAGTGCAGATATTATTAAACTAAGGAAAGGTGACTAACTGCTTAAACTAACCCAGCTATGTTTTATTTCATGAAGGATGTCACTTTGCTTATAGGGTATATTGTACTAAGAAGACTCAATGCAGCAGTTGAGAGCTTTGAGGACTCTGATAGGCTCTCTCTGTATATTTTATTAGAGAGTTCATCTCACAGAATATCAACAGCACTAGTGTGTTACACAAAATATCACTTTTACCTATAAAATATTTGAGATGCTTCTTGTTAACTTTTTTGAAATTTGAAACAGGAAGCTTATTTCATTTTTAAAAAGGCTATAATTCCACAAAAATCATGGTATTTGTGAGTTCTTGTGAAATGATAAAACATACCTAGGGATTTTTTTTATGATTTCATATATATATGTATATATACATATACAGTATATAATATGATGTACATATAGTTTTTAGAGCAGTTTTAGATGCACAGCAAAGTTTAGCATTTGTCAATGTCACCAAAGATCTGTCTCCATTTAAGTTTCATTTTAATTTTATAACAAATGAGCTTTCTGGATACACATATTTATAACAAAAAATAAATCAGTATTTGCACTTAGCTAAAAATAGAATACCATCTTTCAGCAGCTATCTTAGGAACACTCACCAGTTATACTTTCAGGTTTTAATGACATCTGAACTTCCTTGACTTTTTAGTCAACTTTTGTGGACTACCATATGAACACTATTACCCCAAAAGATGCTTTCCATAGCCATAGTAAATATTTCTTCATTGCAAAAGCATCAGGCTATATAATATCTAGAAGACACCATGGAAGCTGCTGTATCAAATTTACATTATCACAAGTTGTTTTCTATCTATGGTGATACAAAGAGTTGTATAGTGTTCTTGAATGCTGATTTCCCTATTTTTCCTATCCAGCAGAATAATTGTTTCCAACATCTGTACATGTAACTTTATGCTTAGACCTTTATAAAATACTTATTAACTGAGTCAAAATTAGTTTTGCTTTTCCTGACTATACTGCAAATTTATCCAGGTGTTTAGCTTTTACTAATTTTTAAAATCTCTTTTAACCCCAATGTTCCTGGCTGTAATATATTGCTAATAATATGTGCCATGATAGATGTTATTTTCTTTTGAATATGCATATTGTATTTTTAAAATTTTTTAAATTTATTTTTTTCTGTGCTGGGGATTGAATCCACTGCCTTGTGTTTGCAAGGCAAGTGCTCTACCAACTGAGCTATAGCCCCAGCCCCTATGTTTTGGATATGTAATGTTCCTCAAAAGCTCATGTGTGAGACAATGCAAAAACATTCAGAGGTGAAATGATTAGATTATGAGTTGTAACCTAATCAGTCTATTAATTCACTGATATGAATTGCCTGGGTAGAAACTATAGGTACATATGGTGGAGTAGAGGAGACAGGTCACTAGGGCCTGCCTTTCAGGTTTATATTTTGTCCCAAGTGAGGGACGCTCTCCATGCCTCCTGGTGCCCTGTTCTGAGCTGCTTTAGACTGTCATGCCTCATCTCAGGCCCGGAGCTATTGAGCCCACCAACCATGGACTGAACTTCTGAAACCATGAGCCAAATAAACTTTTTCTCCGCTAATTGTTCTTTTCAGGACTTTTGATCACAGAGACATAAAGCTGACTAACACAAATGGTTTATTTGTTTAGGTATAATATATTTCCTTGCATTCTTAAAAGCAGGAAATGTCTAGTGCCAAGGTTTTATTGTAATACTAGTACCTTATACTTATTCTGCAGAATATAATTTGTACTGCTGGTTCACCTATATTCTTACTTGACCCCTCCACTAAATCTAAGAGGTAGACAAACATGCACATGTGCACAAACACACAGACACAATATCAGACATTATACTTTTAGATTCATGGCATATAAATTGCATATTCAGTCTTTTTTAGTACAATTACAGGCCTAGATCATGTTTACTGATAAATACACTGTCTAGTATATGACACACATATAACCATGGTTTGACCCAAAAAAGATCACAAGTTCAATGAACATTCAAATACATTTCAAAAGATCTATGAAAATTTAGAGTTTGGTTTGTCATCAATTTGTATTATAATTACAGTGAAGATTAACATGGTGTTTTGTCACTTGATGTATTTCATTCATTCAATGAGAATAGCACGTACAAGTACATAGTAGCACTCAGTATTGAAAGCGTGTGTGTGTTGTGTTAAGGTAATGACAGTTTGATATGACAGGAAACCTCAATACAATTTGTAGCAATTATGGAAGAATATAAAAATGAGTCTAGAAAGGAATGGTGGAGCTTATTTTAAAGTTCCTCTTGTATTATAGTAGGAAATCTAGACTTGGATTCTCTGAATAAGAAATGCCATATAAATTTTCAAGTAAGAATGTGGTAGCTTTTGGATTTGACAAATCTAAATCTGGTAGAACCATGAAATCAAAGCAAGAAAGTAGGAATGAAGGGGTAAACACTGATTTGAGGTCTATTTATCAAGTGTAATTGATAGAACTTGATGAAAAATGAGATGTAGATAGGTAAGAAGAAAGGATTTGAGAATGACTAAAGTTCATGACTTCCACTACTAGAATAAAACAATTAACTTTGATGGAGAATACAGAATAGGTTAGGAACATCATGGAAGTTTTCAAGTAATTCTCATAGCATTAAAATGAATACTACCTAGGCTGTCACTGACTTTCCATCAACATTTCTGTTCTATGAATGAAGGAATAATTATGTGTATTTTAGCAATTAAGGATACTTAAATAATTATGTCACTTTTTGAATCAATGTTATTAGTTGAAATAGGGCTCAAGTTTGAAACATAGCAGAAACTAAAAATATAAACTCAAGATTTGAAATTATTATCCTTATTACTCTTTAAATTCTTGAAATTAACTTTGTTTCCTCACTTCTTAACATATTGAAAATTCTATAAAAAAGTCTTAATTAGTGGAAAATTATCTTTACTTGATTGCATGATTAAGCATTATTTATCAACCCTATGCATTAGTTTTTAAAATAAAATAGATTCATTTCTTCTGCAAGAAGAGTGTTGAAAGTCATTAAAGTATGATTAACTTGACAAAATTGTTTCAGGTCCTCCACCACAATATAAAAGGTACCTGTGTGAGGATATGGGCATGATTGTTTGAAAGGATGTAGTAATAATTTAATTGTGGATAAACACATCAAAACATAATGCTGTATACCTTAAAATATCTATGCATATATTAAATGATTTTATAAATGTTTTATTAATTTAAATTACATTGTTAGTAATATTTGACTCATATTTAACTAGAAAATGTTATTTTACATGTAGTTTAATTTAGTAATTACTAGTGGTCTACCTCCTATTCTAAATGCAACATGTATTTGGGCTTCAAATGTTACTATTTATCTTTAAAAATGAGCCTGATTGATTAAATAAATAGCAGGCATCTGTTTTACTACTTGTCATACAGCAATTTCAGATACTTATCAGGATTTGCTAATGGCCTACCTTATTTTCATTTTGAAAATATGCAAACCATATACAATCTTCCAAAATACACAGAACTAAAATGATTCATCACATCAACTGGCAAAGCTGATAGTTTTGGTAATGCATTATATAGCACTTCTAGAATGCTAGAGAAATTACCTCTATGAAAACCCAGCAACAACATGTTTTCTATTTTTATTAACTATGTAAAATAATGTAATTTCTTAACAAGGTCAATAAGCAATACTGGTTTTAAATACCTTAGACCCAACTATTGCTTCATTTGTGTATGTTTTATGAAAACAAAAAGTGTGTTTCTTTAATAAATTTTATTTTACATTTGGGGTTTACAACATGTTATTTTCTATATCCAGACAGTAAAATGGTTTACTATAGCATTCATTACATATTAAAATCTTTATTATTTCACCTAGTTATATTTGTTAATGACAAGATCAACTAAAATCTACTCATTTAACAGAAGTTCCCAATATGAAAGTTTCATTAATTTCAATCCTCATGTTGTACCTTATATATCTAATCTTTTTCATTCTGCATGTTATATTGTATCCTTTAACCTACACCTCTGTATGGTTACCCACAGTAACCATTTGAGCTCTCTTTTTCATATATCACATGAGTGAGATCATGCAATGTTTACTTGGTGTCTTGCTTCTTTCACTGATCATGATATTCTCCAAGACCATCCATGTTGTAGAAAAAGGCAGAATCTCCTTTGTTACCCTGAATGATATTACATTTTGTGTGTGTGTGTGTGTGTGTGTGTGTGTGTGAGAGAGAGAGAGAAAGAGAGAGAGAGAGAGAGAGAGAGAGAGAGAGAGAGAGATTGAGTGAGAGAGAGAGAGTGAAAAACTGAGATTTATTCTCTTTATTCATACAACTGTTAACGGGCATTGGGTCGTTTCCATATTTTGGCTATTGTTAAAAATGCTGCAGAAAACCTTGGAGGACAGGCATTTTTCAAGTGTGGTGATTTCATCTCCTTTGTGTATATATCCAGAGGAAAGTTTGCTGACTTGTATGGTAGTCCTATTTTTAATTTCTTTGTGAGCCTCCATTCTATTTCCTTTAATGGATATACCAGTATACCTTCCCAATGACACTGTACCGGGATTCTCTTTTTTAAGCTTCCTCACCAATGTTGTTAATAATTTACCTTTTTAATAATAACCATTCTTATGAGTGTGAGATGATATCTCGTGGTAATTTTAATTATGTTTGCATGATGATTAGTGAGGTTGAGCATCATAAAGTACATTATTCTGCTATGAAAAATGCATTGAAACTTCCATTTTTATTTTTTATACCAGAAAATAGCAAAGAATAGATAATTTCTTTGTCAGATTCCCATTGACAGGCAAAATATCTGAGATGATCAACTTAAAGGAAGAGAGTTTTAATTTGGCTTATGGCTTCAGAGGTCTCAGTCCATTTGGTGGTATTGCTTTGGGCCATTGGTGAGACAACCACATGACAGGAAACACATGGGGAGCAGAGGTTCTCATTCATGGTGGTCAAGAAGCAGAGAAAGAGAAGAAGGGGCCAATATATGCCCTTGAAGGATATTCCACCAGGTACCTACTTCCTCCAACTAAGCCCCAGTTCCTAAAGTTTCCACCATCTCCTAATAGCACCACCAACTGGGGACAAAGCCTTCTACACATAAGACTTCAATGAACTTTCCATATTCATACTATAACATTCTGCCTGTGGCCCCAAATGTTAATACCAATCTCATAATGCAAATGCATTGAGTCTATTTCCATGTGTCCCCATAGTCTTAACAGTTCCAGCATTACTCCAAAGTTAAAGTCCAGAGTCTCCTCTGAGATTCAAGGAAAGTTCCTAGCTGTGAGCTCCTGTAAATTTTTATTAAAAGATAGTTATATATTTCCAGTGAACAAGGGCACAGGGTAACCATTCCCATTCCAAACTGAAGAAATACGTGAATACCAAAGAAGGATTGAGAAAAGGAAAGACTGAAAGCTAGCAGGATAAAAAAAAAAATTCTATCTTCATGTCTGGCATCTAGTATATAAATTGGTGTGATCTGAACTCCATTGGGCTCAGGCTGACTTGCCATGTGTTCTTGCTGGCTGCAGATCACATGATCAATCCCTTGGGGGGGCTCAACTTGCTCACTGAAGCTTTCTTCAGTAGATGCTAGATTCCTAGCATCTCTAGCTTACAGCCATTTCTATTACAACTTTGGCTTCATTCTTATAGCTTCATATATTGCCCTCAAAGGAGCCATCCTCAGACCGTTGAATCTGCCACACAATGCCTGGCCTCTTGGCCTTCTTTGAAACTCCAGTGGAAGCTACCCTGATCACATAACTCGTTCTATATACATGCAAAGCCATCACCACATGGACTATGCCAAGTTATGCTGCCAGGGGGAGCAGTATCCAAGGCCCTATGGGCCATGGTTATGATGGTCTCTGAGTACCCGAGTGGTTGAACATGGATATAGAAATCCTAGGGAGAAAATTCCCTGGGAAACCCTGTGCAAGCAGGGATCTCTTCTCAGAGCAAAGTATTGTTATGACAATTATTCATTTATATTAATTGGACAACTTAGTGGGTTTCACTGTGGGCGAGCTTACACATTAATACCCTTGAGCTTGTGATGAATGGGATTGGGTCAATTTCTGAGATTCTCTCAAGATCTCTTTCCTAATGTTCTTATGCAAAGTATTTAGCTTCTTTTTAGTAATGTTAATTCTCAAACAAACAAAAATCGTCCTTTATCACAATTTTATATGTGCTTCTTTTCTGTCCAAATTGCAAGTTTTTCAAATCTTTACACTCCGAATTTTAATTCTGATCCTCACTATAAATCTATCTAACAGCAGCCAGTAATATTTGTGCCAAAGCATCAATGCTTCCTTGAAATTTCTATCAGAATAATTACTTGATTGCCTTTAAACTCAGCCTCCCACAAAGCCTCAGGGCATGGGCAAAATGTAGACAAGGTCTTTGCCAGCGTCCAACATGAATGACCTGTAGCTCATTTTCCAATACAGTTTTTATGTCTAACTGAAACCTCATGAGCATATAGCCTTTGTTGTCCACATTTGTTGTCTGAGCTCCCACTTGAATCACCATTAAACTGCAGGTATGGCACTATAAATTTTTCTAGCCTGCTTCTCCAAACATTTATAAATTCCTACCACAAACCAGTTCCAAAGACTTCTGACCTACATTATCTTGTCTATTACAGAAACAATCCCACTTCTCAGTACTAATTTTCTGTGTTAATTTTCCATCACTGTGACAAAATACCTGACAAAATCAACTTGAAGGAGGAAAGAGTTGTTTTGGTTCATGTTCTCAGAGGTTTCAGTCTTTGATCACTTGGCCCTGTCCCTGTCACTTTGGTCAAAGCAGAATGTCATTGTTAGGAACACATGGTAAAGCAGAGCTCCTTATAGGGTTGCAGTTAAGTTTTTGACTAAATACAATCATCCAAAGATTTGCTGGACTAGAGAATATACTTGCAAAATGATTTATTCTGTTGGCACAAATTGTCAGTATTTTCTGATATGGACCTCTCCATTAGTTGTTAGCATATCCTCATGGTAGGGCAACTGGTTTTCTTGCAAGAAAGAAATCTAGAAGAATTAGAAGAAAATTCCAGTACCAGTTATGACCTAATCCTCAAATAACACACCATCACTTCTACTTTTTGTCTATTTGTTAGAAGCAAGCCATTCAATCTGGCCCAAATTTAAGGGTAACAGAAAATATAAGTAACAATGAATTTGTGGACCTATGTTCAAATCACAACAGTAGTTCAATAATAAATCCAGGAAATTTTCGTTTTTAATAACTTTTGGGTAATGTTAATACTGTAGGTTCCAATCCCACTTTGAGTAGCAAGAGTTCATGTTATTTTATGCATCATTCATTATGGGCAACTCTTTTGAGTGTTTTTATTAGTACATTATTATTATATAAAATATTGAGTTTCCTTTTGACTTAATCATAAATACATATGACATAGTTTGATCCATTTAAGTCCCTAGTACTTACCTATTTCCTCTCCTATTCCTTCCTTAGATTCCCTTCCTCTAAATTAGTGGTCTTTTATTTATTTATTTATTTATTGTAATTGGTGTATTATTGTTCTATGCAAAACTGGAACACATTGTGATATATTCACACATGCATGTAGCATAATTTGGGCAACTATACTCCCTAGTTCTTCCACTTCCCTTCCCTTCCTCCCTCCCCCTTTTCTACTCTGATCTCCTTTCTGTTTTTCAGAGATCCCCCATTTATATACCTTTCTTTTTATATCTAACTTCCTCATATGAGAGAAAACTTTCTTTAATTTTTTATTTCCTAGTTCACCTAGTCATTTCTAATTCTCTAATGCTAGTTTTTTAAGTCTATATCTTCTTTATTTTCACTACCTTGAGGTAATTTCATTACCATTCTCCCAAATAACTTCCTTGTATCTAGTTACTTCTTTTGATTTTTCAGTCATTCTGCTGAAATTAATTTTCTAAAATATTGTTCTCATACCACAACCAATAACCTAGCAATAATCAGTTTGAGGAAAAGGATCATGGCTCTGAGTCAACCCAGCTACTCTCCTGTCTATGATACTATATGACCTTCTCTCAGCTCAGTTCCTTCATCTATAAAATGCAGATACCAGCGTTAAATTTAAAAATGTATGGTAAATAGTAAATATTATAATATTTACACACATGTTTAGCATAATTCTTGGTGCATGCGCATTTTTCTTTCCTTTTCTATTCAAAGCATTGTCTATTAAATGAATAGAGAAATGAAAATTAAGATAAAGTAAAAACAAGAAATACACATTACCTAAAATTCACAAAAATGTAAAGTAACTTGAGAAGGAAACTCACAAAATTGAGCTAACTAAGCAAGTAGTTCTCTATGCAAAATAAGAACTTCAAATTCATGAAAAAATGTGCATATTAATGTAATCAAATTCATTTCCCAGAAGTCACAGGAAAATAGGATAATCAGATGCCAGTTATGGGCAGTTAATGACTGATGGGTAGAGTTTTAATGAAAAAAATATAGGGATCCTTAAATATTCTTTAAAAGTTGAACTGCTTATAATTTTACTGTTATAATTAGAAAAAGAAGTGAAAATCTAATATTCATCAAAATAATGTATAAAAAATGGATTAGTACACAAAAATCTCCCCAAAGACAAGAAAGTGATCTTTATCATAAAAAAAACTACTTGCAGTGAAATAAAGCATTAGAATTTCAGGTAGTGCAAAATATGCTTTAAAATGTTTTAAGAGAACAATTGACTTCTTCAAAATTGATTTTTTTCTTCATTATGAAGAGTTATGTAAAAAGTGTTGAATTGCAAGATGAAAAAAGGCAGAAAAACAATTCACAGTTTTAGAAGAAATAAAACACAGCATGAAAAAACTTTGGGGGGGTGATGGATATATTCATTATCATGATTGTGATGATTGTTTCACAGATGTATCATACGTCAAGATGGCACATTGTACATTTTAAATATACAGTTTATTTTATGTCAGCTGAACCTCAAGAAGCACAGATGACTGGGTATGGTATCTATAGTTCCAGATATTTGGGTGGCTGAGTTGGGATCATTTGAGCCCAAGAATTCGAGGACAGTCTGGACAACATGCAGAAAAAGGAGGGGGGAAGTACATACGCCTTATGTGTTTTATACATTTTATGATGATTATCTTTATCTTCTTGATAGTTAAAAAATCAATTCAAAAAGGAAAACAACAATAACAACAAAAATTCAGAGAACACAGAGTGAGGATATTGGGAGCCATGAAGGACACATCAGCTAAGAGAGAATCGAAACTTAACTCGCAGACTTAGCCTAGGGAAACGACACCTAACTCTTAAGTGGCTCCTCACTTCCTGGAGTGCAGACACAACCTGAGGCCTTGGGGCGTTACCAGAGGTAATGATGGCCAATCGGACCACCACTGGGGATTGGCCCACAGTAGTTCCGGTGAACATGATCAGTTCATGCCCGCTGTACCTTCTTATGGGAGTTAAACTTTTGTGAACCATTCATGGCCTGCTAACTTTTAAGCTGATTGGTCCCCTCCTGGCCCTCACCCTGCATAAGAGATGTGTGACTTCCTCAATAAACGAGTTCCTGCTGTGACTGGTCTCCCTGACGGGTCTGATTGTCCTCCCTGGAGGGATGGGTGCCAGCGGTCAGCCGGCTTTTGCCTTTCCTGGTCCAGCCTTGTCGGAGCGTGCTTCTTTCCCCTTTTCACAGGTCGAGAGGGGCAAAGGGGCTAAAAACCCCAACATGAGGATACCAAATTAACCAGAATGCAATAGGCAAACTATAACCTATTGCATTATCTCTGTTGTATGCTGTAGTCATCTTAGACCAATGGTTCCTAACAATGGTGACTTATTGTTACCAATGGTGCTATATAACCGGACAGAGGACTAGATTCCACCCCAAATTAAATCAATCAAAATCTCCAGATTTGAGAATTTGAAACTATTTTTAAAAATTCTGTGAGTTTTAATTAGGTTTCAAATATTGCCAGATAAGTACCACAGAAGAGAGAGTCAAGGTATTTGGTAAATTCATTACCCATTAGATCTGTGAATAATAACATTGGCTGCATATCTTGATCATCACTGGCACATTAAGACATAGCTAATGCTTGTGTCTACTCGCTAAACCAGGTAAATCAAAATCTTTGAGGACAGGACAAAGGCACAGGGAATTTCTTAACAGTTTCTCCAAGGGACACTAAAGTGAAACCTGGACTAAAAATTATTGACCTCTGGCCTTTCTCTAACTTTCCTGACTAAACCTCAGTTGTTTTTCCCATTACTTTCTGAATTACCATAAATTCTCCAGTTTAAAACATATGCCTTCCACAATTATTCGATATATATAACTATATTTCTGTTTCTAACACATTATTTTCAAATCAAATTGACCTACTTACTCTCTGTACTTAAGATGTACCTTTTATATTTTTGCCTTAGGTGTTTCTCTTAGGTGTTTCTGTGTCCTAATGGCCTATGGAAAGAGCTTCCATCTTCTCTTCAACAATAATCCTAACAAGACTTAAACTGTACTCATGCTATTTATGTTTTTACCCCTAGTTGCTAAAACCCTATCTATTCTTCAAAGTATTTTCATGAATGCTTAGTTGTTTTGAACCAGGTAAGGTCTGTCCTCCTGTGCATCACTAAGGACCTTGATAGATGTACTCTTATGCACTTCCCCTATCACATTTGAATTATAATTTTAAATGTTCTTTATATGTTCTTCCCTTTGCAACTAGACATAACATTCTCATTGGAATATTAAATTGGTGTATGCATTTATATAGTTTGAAAAAGGATATTTAATATCACAGTTCTATATATGAAGAATAAAAATTAGGAGCTGGGGATATAGGCCAATGACACAGTGCTTTCCTAGTATACACAAGGCCCTGAGTTAAATCCCCAGTAACACACACACACACACACACAAATATATATGGTGTGTGTATATATATATATTTATATATATATATATATACACATATACGCATATTTATATATATAAAACATGTGCTAAAACAGGTCATTAAGTGACTTAGAATGTATATTTTGGGATGATAAAGATAAAACATTGTTTTTCTGGAAAATAAAACATAGTATGATGTGCTTAATCTTTGTTATTCTGTGTCTCTCAATGATTCTAGATCATTTCTGGCTTTTCCTCAAGTTCCTTAGTGAAATTTTTCCTAACACTGATTCCTCTGATATGGCATTAAAAGGGCAAAAAAGCAAGAGAGAGAGTGTCACATTGATGTTGCAAAATTTTAGAAAAGCATTATATAATTTTAAGGACAGAATGAATGAAACAAAGTTTTGACTCTCCCAGTTTAAGTCTTGTTAGGATTATTGTTGAAGAGAAGATGGAAGCTCTTTCCATAGGCCATTAGGACACAGAAACACAGACTCTGGGTGCTTAATGAATCTCCTTGGCAACCTGGATACAAAACCTAAATTTCTTGGGTCTAACCTTGATTCCCCAGGAGTATATACTTCTAATTTCCATTTATGAAGAAAAAAATGTGTAAAGGCTCAATAAATTCAGTTCATCAGAACACAAAAATTTCAATTTGTAATTAATTGCACTTCATAGTAGATCTCACCAATCTAATCTGATGAACAGCTCAATGTATTGAAACAATTAAGTTCTGATTTTCCCTTTCAAAGGTCCAAGAAAACTATGCAAGTAATGGACAATGAGAAAAAAATTCAATTACTATTAACAGAATTTTGAATTTTATCCTAAAGTTGAATTTTTCCCAATATATTATACTTAATTTTGTTTGAAAGATTTGGTATTCTATGAAAAACAGTGAGTTTTAAAAGCCCATGAAAATGTGGACTATATGTTGTGATATCACTAATATTCAATATCATTTTGACTGCAATTTGCTAATTATATCCCTTCTAAAACTATCAGTAGGAATAAAATAACAACATACAAACTTAGGTCATAATTTTTAACTATAGCAATTAAATGATTAACCTAGGTCTAAGGAAAAATATTTTTATTTTCCTAGTAACAACACTCGTTATGTGAAGTATATTTATATTTTATCCTTTATAATTTCAGCCAAGTAAATTCCATTTTGTTTGTTTTCTTTTATAACATAGGAGTGACAAGCAATGTTATATATGTCATGTACTCTGTCACATACTGATAAGAATTTGTATAAAGCCTACACTGAATGCTGATATAGATAAAATCAATAGGAAATATTGAACCATAATTAGTGTCTACTGACACCAATATTTTAAACAGCTTTTATATTGAAACACTATCAAATTATATGCTTAAGCAAATACAATATATTGAAACCAAGCATAATTCATTTCCTCTCTCTTGTGAGGGCAAAGGAACAACATGAGATGAGGAAACAGAGTCCTGTGCAATTTCATTAACTGAAAGAAGAGTGTTTCATTACTTTAGGCCTGGACTATTAACTTTGCATTTCCAAAATCTTTGGTAGAATCTAATTATCCCTAAGTTTGAATAGAGAATGTCCTTGAGGGAAAAACAATTATGAAATAAGCCATTCATTTACATTGCACGATTTTAGCTATTTTTGAGTTTCTTTCAGTAAGTCTCAAGAAATCGTATAATATAAAACTGGTTCTGAATCCTTCATGGTTTAAAGCAGTTATATCAGTATATGATCACTTTCAGATGTCATCAATGTAAAATGATTGTTATTTGCTTAAAAATCAATGCTTTTGTGACACAAAGCCTATTCACTTTGATGCTTTTCCATTCATAATATATTGTTTCTTGAAATTTGCTGAAGCACGTGTACATAGTACAATGAACTGTGCCTTCTCTATCATAGAGACAATTTCTTCTATATGTAGAATTAATGAATTTATGTTGTAAGGTATTTGGGCCAGTACTTGTCTTCACATACTCAACAAAGTTCAAATAACAAAATAAAAATGTAGGAGTTAGAGAAGTATTCATAGCAAAATCTGAAGAGATAATCATGATTTCAAATGTTCAGAAAAAAACAGCTGGATAAAATTCCATGACTTAATATTAATTAATTAATGTAATAAACACGCATTGAGCCCACTATGTGCCAGGCAATATTCTAGGTACTGGAAATGCATCTGTGAATACACCATACAAAGACTAGTGAGAGATACAATGAAAATAGGAGTGGGAATTTTAGATAAGGTTTTTAAAAAAGGCATGAATGATAGCTGAATAAATATCTGCAAGCAAAGTCAGGACACCATAAGAAAAAACAATACATAGGATCATTCCAGATGTTAAAAAATTTGCCGATAAGGAATACAAATATCATACTCCATTTTCATTCACAGAAGTTTGAAGTATTAATTAGGCATTCTTACAAATTCTAAAAGTAACATGTACTTTTTATGGAAGTAAAATAGTTATAGTATTTACAATTAAATACTTTATATTTTTTTCAATGTCAAATTGTTTTCATTTAAGGCCCTTCCAAGGGAGAAAATGTATCACACAGAGAGAAGACACTTTTCTAGTGAGAATGAAATAAAAGGTAAATGAGAGAGATGGTAAATAGAGGGAAGGCATTTGGAGCCATGCAAACCACTCACAAGAAACCAGGGAGCTAAAACTCCAAACTGCGGTTCTTAAAGTTCCTTTTTTTTAAAAAAATTTTTTTTGGTTCAATGTACACAAATGGAGTACAACTATCGTTTTTCTGGTTGTATACAAAGTAGAATCATACCATTTACATGTTCATACATATACATAGTATAATGATGTTTGTCACATTCTATTTTCTTTCCTTCCCCTCCCTCCTCCCCTTACTTTCTTCTATGCAATCCATCCTTCCTCCATTTTTCCCCTACCTTCCTGCCCCCATTAGTAGTGTCATCAACTACTTATCAGAGAAATCATTTGTGCTTTGATTTTTTGGGATTGGGTTATCTCACTTAACATGATACTCTCCAACTCCATCCATTTACCTGCAAATGCCATAATTTTATTATACTTTATGGCTGAATAATATTCCATTGTGTCTATATACCACAGTTTCTGTATCCATTCATCTATTGAAGAGCATCTAGGTTGGTTCCACAATCTCGTTATAGTGAATTGGGCTGCTATAAACATTGATGTGGCTGCATCACTGTAGTATGCTGATTTTAAGTCCTTTGGATATAGGCCAAGGAGTGGGATAGCTAGGTCAAATGGTGGTTCCATTCTGAGTTTTCCAAGGAACCTCCATACTGCATTCCAGAGCGGCTGCACCAATCTGCAACCCCACCAGCAATGTATGAGTGTACCTTTTTCCCCACATCCTTGCCAACACCTATTGTTGCTTGTATTCTTGATGATAGACATTCTAATTGGGGTGAGATGGTATCTTAGGGTAGTTTTGATTTGCATTTCTCTTATTACTAGAGATGTTGAACATTATTTCATATATCTGTTGATTGCTTGTAAATCATCTTCTCTGAAGTTCTGCTCATTTCCTTAGCCCATTTATTGATTGAGTTATTTGTATTCTTACAGTAAAGTTTTTTCAGTTCATTATAAATTCTGGAGATTAGTGCTCTATCTGAAGTGTGTGTGGCAAAGATTTTCTCCCACTCTGTAGGCTCTCTCTTCACATTTCTGATTGTTTCCTTTGCTGAGAAAAAGCTTTTTAGTTTGACTCTATCCCAATCATTGATTCCTGCTTTTATTTCTTGTGTTTTGGGAGTCATGTTAAGGAAATCTGGTCCTAGGCCAACATGATGAAGATTTGGACTTATTTTCTCTTCTATTAGGTGCAGGGTCTCTGGTCTAATGGGTCAAGGTCTCCTAGGTCCTTGACCCATTTTGAGTTGAGTTTTGGACAGGGTGAGAGATATGGGTTTAGTTTCATTTTGCTGCATATGGGTTTCCAGTTTTCCCAGCACCATTTGTTGAAGAAGCTATCTTTTCTCCATTGTATGTTTTTGGCTCCTTTGTCAAGTATGAGAAAGCTGTATTTATGTGGGTTGGTCTGTGTGTCCTCTATTCTGTACCATTGGTCTACCTGCCTATTTTGGTGCCAATACCATGCTGTTTTTGTTACTATTGCTTTGTAGTATAGTTGAAGTTCTGGTATTGTGATACCTCCTGCTTCGCTTTTGTAGATCATCTTCTACCTCCTGCTTCGCTCTTGTAGATCATCTAAGGATTGCTTTAGATATTCTGGGTTTCTTATTCCTCCAAATGATTTCATGATTTCTTGTTCTGTGAGGTTCACCTTTGGGATTTTAATTGGAATTGCATTGAATTTGTATAGCACTTTAGGTAGTATGGCCATTTTGATAATATTAATTCTGCCTATCAAAGAACATGGGAGATCTTTCCATCTTCTAAAGTTTTCTTTAATTTCTTTCCTAAGTGTTCTGTAGTTCTTGTTGTAGGGGTCTTTCACCTCTTTTGTTAAATTGACTCCCAGGTTTTTTTTTTTTGAGGTTATTGTGAATGGGGTCCCTAATTTCTCTTTTAGAGGATTCATCATTTATGAATAAGAATGCATTAGATTTATAAGTGTTAATTTTATATCATGCTACATTGCTGAATTCATTTTTGAGTTCTAGAAGTTTTCTGGTTGAATTTTTCAGCTCCTGTAAATATAGAATCATATCATCTGCAAATAATGATAGTTTAAGTTCTTGTTTTCCTATTTGTATCCCTTTTATTTCTTTGGCCTGTCTAATGGCTCTGGCTAGAATTTCAAGAATGATGCTGAACAGAAGCAGTGAAAGAGGGCATCCCTGCCTAGTTCCAGTTTTTAGAGGGAATGCTTTCCATTTTTTCTCCATTTAGAATGATGTTGGCCATGGGCTTAGCATGGATTGCTTTTACAATGTTGAGTGAGTTATGTCCCCACTATCCCTATTTTTTCTAATGTTTTGAGCATGAAGGGGTGCTGTATTTTATCAAATGCTTTTTCTGCATCTATTGAAATAATTATGTGATCCTTAACTTTAAGCCTGTTGATGTGGTGAATTATATTTATAGATTTCCAGGTGTTGAACCAACCTTCCATCCCTGGGATGAAATTCACTTGATTGTGGTGCACTATCATTTTGATATGGCTTTGTATGTGATTTGCTAAAATTTTGTTAAGAATTTTTGTGTCTATGTTCATTAGGGATATTGGTCTGAAATTTTCTATCCTTGATGTGTCTTTGTGTGGTTTTGGTATGAGGGTGATATTGGTTTCATAGAATGAGTTTGGAAGGGTTCACTCCTCTTCTATTTCATGGAATACTTTGAGGAGTAATGGAATGAATTCTTCTTTAAAGGTTTGGTAGAACTCAGCTGAGAATCCATCTGGCCCTGGGCTTTTCTTGGTGGGTACGGTCTTGATAACTTTTTCTATTTCATTGCTTGATATTGGTCTATTTAAATTGTGTATATCCTCTAGATTCAGTTTGGGTGGATCATATGTCTCTAGAAACCTGTCAAAGTCTTCCAGCTTTTCTATTTTGTTGGAGTATAGATTTTCAAAATAGTTTCTCATTATGTTTTGTATTTCAGTATTGTCCATCATGATAGTTCCTTTTTCATCTCAAATTTTAGTAATTTGAGTTTTTTTCTCTTCTTCTCTCTGTTAGTGTGGCTAAGGGTTTATCAATTTTGCTTATTTTTTCAAAGAACCATCTTTTTGCTTTGTCAATTTTTTAATAGTTTCTTTTGTTTCAATAACATTGATTTCAGCTCTGATTTTAATTATTTCCTGTCTTCTTCTACTTATGGTGTTTATCTGTTCTTCTTTTTCTAGGGCTTTGAGCTGTAATATGAGGTTGTTTATTTGTTGACTTTTCATTTTTTATTGAATGCACCCCATGCAATGAATTTTCCTCTTAGTACTGCTTTCATCGTGTCCCAGAGATTTTGATATGTTGTATCGTTGTTCTCATTTACCTCTATGAATTTTTTAACTTCCCCCCTGATGTCTTCTGTTATCCATGCATTGTTCAATAGTGTATTATTTAATCTCCAAGTTTTGGAGTAGTTTCTGTTTTGTGTTTTATTATTGATTTCTAATTTCATTCCATTATGATCTGATAGAATGCAAGGTAGTATCTCTATCATTGTGTACTTGCTAAGAGTAGCTTTTTGGAATAGCATATGGGCAATTTTAGAGAAGGATCCATGTGCTGCTGAGAAGAAAGTGTATTCACTTGTTGCTGGATGGAATATTCTATATATGTCTGTTAAATCTAAATTATTGATTGTGTTATTGAGATCTATGGTTTCTTTTTTCAATTTTTGTTTGCAGGATCTGTCCAGTAGTGAGAGAGGTGTATTAAAGTCACATAGTATTATTGTGTTTTGGCATTTGGTTCCTGGAATTGAGGTGGATTTGTTTAACATACATGGATGTGCTATTGTTTGGGGCATAAATATTTATGATATATCTTGTTCATTTATGCTTTGCTTGAGCAGTATGAAATAACCTTCTTTATCCTTTCTGACTAGCTTTGGCTTAAAGTCTCCTTTATCTGAAATGAGAATGGAAACTCCCACTTTTTTAGTGAGTCCATGTGTGTGGTATGCTTTTTCCCGTCCTTTCACTTTTAGTCTGTGGATGTCCTTTTCTATGAGATCAGTCTCTTGAAGGCAGCATATTGTTGGGTCTTTCTTTTTAATCCAATCTGCCAGTCTATGTCTTTTGATTGATGAGTTTAGGCCATGTACATTCAGGGCTTATATTGACTTGTATTCCCTGTCATTTTGGCTTTTTTTTGGCTTTTAACTTTGTTTCTCCTTTGATTGGCTATTTCTTTAGGGTAATTCCTCCCCTTGTTGACTTACATTGTTGTTTTTCATTTCTTCCTCTTGGAATATTTTGCTGAGAATGTTCTGTAATGCAGGCTTTCTATTTGTGAATTCTTTTAGCTTTTTTTTTTATCATGGAAGGATTTAAAAAGGTCATGGAAGGATTTTATTTCATCATCAAATCTGAAGGCAAGTTTTGCTGTGTATAAGATTCTTGGTTGGCATCCATTTTCTTTCAGAACTTGAAATATGTTGTTGCATGCTCTTCTTTCTTTTAGTGTCTTCGCTGAGAAATCTGCTGATATCCGTATTGGTTTCCCTCTGTAGGTAATCTGATGCTTTTCTCCCGCAGACTTAAAAATTCTATTTTTATATTGTGTGTTAGGTATTTTCATTATAATGTGCCTCAGTGTAGATCTGTTTTAATTTTGTGTGTTTGGTGTCCTGTAAGCCTCTTGTATTTGATTTTTCATCTCATTCATCAGATTTGGGAAATTTTCTGATATTATTTCAATGAACAGATTATTCATTCCCTTGGTTTGTATCTCTGTGCCTTCCTCAATCCCAATAATTCTTAAATTTGGTCTTTTCATGATGTCCCATAATTCTTGGAGGTTCTGTTCATGATTCCTTACCATCTTTTCTGTCTGGTCAACTTTGTTTTCAAGATTAAATATTTTGTCGTCATTGTCTGAGGTTCTGCCTTCCAAGTGATTTAGCATGTTGGTTATGCTTTCTATTGAGTTTTGAATTTGGTTTATTGTTTCCTTCATTTCAAGGATTTCTATTTGTTTTCTTTTTAGAATCTCTCTCTCTTATTGAAATGATTCATTGCTTCCTGCAATTGCTCTTTTAGCTGATTATTCTTGTGATCATTCATTGCCTGCATTTGCTCTCTCATCCCCTCGTTTGCTTCTCAGATCATTCTAATTATGTACATTCTGAACTCCCTTTCTGACATCCCTTCTACCCTGTTGTCATTGGATTCTGTTGATATATCATCTAGGTTTATTTGGGACACTTTCTTCCCGTGTTTTCTCATGTTGCTTGTGTATATTCCCCTCTAGCAGTGTGAATCAGAGGAATTGCAGTTTCCCTATAAAGACTTATAGTGTCCCTACAGATTCCCAATACCTCACCTTGAAGAGATTATCATTAGCAGTACCCCATATAAACCATATGCATCCTTAAACCATATAGAATCTATTTAGATATTAACTGCATTATAATATACAGAGATGAGTTCAAATTATTATCTACTGCATAATCAATAAGTTTGCAATAAAGACCACAATTTCAAATAGTGGAAAAAGAGGATGTGGAGGAGTATAGAATATGATGTTAATGAGATAGGAATTGAGTCTATAGACGTACTATGTTGTAGGAATAGTGAGAGCAGAATTAAAGGAAATAAGTTGTTAGCATGAAAAAAGAGATTGAATCTCCAAGGACACAGTTATATTAGGGGATGATAGAATGATAAGAATATTCAAAAGAAAAAAGTGGGAATGTAGTATTGAGCCTCTTTTTGCTTTTACTTTACTTTCACCCCACTTTCATTTATAACAAAGTTCTCTTGCATGACTTTTGTTGTCTAACTTTAAATTCTCTTTTATCAGAACATAAGAACTGGACCCTGGGGAAGCTGACAGTCAGGAGTGGAAGACCCCAGCTGCCACTCCAGAACTACCACTGGGCAGGGCTCAGACCTGACCCTGGGCAGGAATAGGAATAATTATAATAATACTATTTAAAAGAAAGAAAAAGAAAGTTCTGCAATAAAATTATACTGTACTATTCAAACCTCCTATTGTTCAGTTGTCTGATACCTGTGATGGACTTGATAATGTGGTGTCCCAAGGATGGTGCTGTCCCACTACCTCCAGGTCAGGGATAATCAATGTTTGTGGGCAAAGGCAATCTGGTGTTGTTAGACGGTTGGCAACAGCATGGGTGCAGGCCTGGGACTAGAGTGGGGACAGGATGCAGGCCTGTGCTTGGAGCTGGATATGGCAGGTCTGATGACTTGGCAGGTATCTGTTCACAGCTGGGCCTGCCCAGGGTCAGGTCTGAGCCCTGCCCAGTGGTAGTTCTGGAGTGGCAGCTGGGGTCTTCCACTCCTGACTGTCAGCTTCCCCAGGGTCCAGTTCTTATGTTCTGATAAAAGAGAATTTAAAGTTAGACAACAAAAGTCATGCAAGAGAACTTTGTTATAAATGACAGTGAGGTGAAAGTAAAGTAAAAGCAAAGAGAGGCTCAAGCACTCTCAAGTGCTTGAGCACTCTCAAGATAGAGTGGACCTCTCCAAGCAGAGAACAACAAAGGAGACAATGCTGTTCCCAAATTCTTTACTGTTTTATGGTTGACTTGGAAACTGGGGTCCTCCTTCAGCAACCTTCTCCAATCAGGTGTTCAACTCATCCTTCACTTCAGTTGAGTTTTTGACCTTAGTTTGTTCTTTCCGGAACTGACATGCTGGCCATCCTATTTAGGGAGCTTTATCTACAAGTCAATCCCATGTTAATGTGGGAACTGGGGTCAATAGCTGGTCAGAAGTTACTTTAGTGTGCCTGCACTACTAAAGCAATCTTCCTTTTGATACCACCAGTTATTGGTGATGAGCTCTGCTTCTTAAATGTTGAAGTTTGAACATTAGAAAAGCAAGCCAGGGCAAGCATATAGAGCAGGTTTTATTTAAAGGTAGTAGCACAGACTTCTTCCAGGAGGGAGAAGGGGGCCATGGATGGTATTCTTGTATCCCAAGGAGTGAGAGCACCCTGCCCCTTTATAGACTAAAGTCTCCTTTGTTCTCCTGCTCTATATTCCCTTATCTTTCTCCTTCCTGCTGAGTGATTAGGCCCAGGAGATGCCAGTGGGATGGCCAGGAAGTGAGCTGGTCAACTGGGTCAAGGTGGAGTGCTAGACAAGAAGGGAGCGGCAGCCCAGGGCGCATTGATTAGTAACTCTTGGCCACTCAGGAGTTATATCATTAACAACCTTTTTGGGAGGGGTGGTATCAAAGGGCTCTGGAAACATGAAGATTCCAATCTCCCAGGAGTGGTTTCTAACTTCTCAGATTTGGATTGACCTCCATTTTCTTGATTCCACCCAATCACCTATTCTACACTAACTGCCTGTCTTTAATTCTGGCTTCATTTTCCTGACAATTGGAGGCAATAGCCATAATTCCTAACTTCACATCAACCTCTGCAGACCCTGTCAAGAATTAGTCCCCTGAATCCTTTTCTTTTGACATGTTTTACAAAAAGCTCCCTTGCTTTTGTTTGTTTTCTACAGATTAACTGCCACCATTTGATTTATTAAAATAGTTTAAAGATGGGTCCTAAAGTAATTTAAAGAACACTTTATGACCTTATCATAAAGAAGGAACCCCAAAGTAATTTAAAGAAAACCTTATGACCTAACCATGCACTGCTCATTGCTAGCTACTACCTAACACTACCCCACAGCCTTGGTGACTTGGTTAAATTGTTTAAACTGCTGACACCTTAATTTCCTCATCAGTAAAGAGGTATAACAAAACTGCCTTTACACATAGGATCTTTGGTTACAATATATGTAAAGTGTCCAAGTCCTTAGAAAACATTTGCCAGAATGAAAGAAATGGAAAACAAATTCTCAGTATCTTAAAACAGCTATTCCCAGTCTAGAAATTCATCAAAAATACTCTGGGAATATTGAAACCAAAAACTGAAACAAGAAATAGTATTTAATATCTTCCATTGGAGATTCTGGTGCATTAAATTCTCTGCTGAGGCTCAAGAACCTGTAGTTTGACACTTCCCCTCCTTGGTCACCTGTTTCCAAGGTCACCTGCTTCCAGGGAATTGTTCCTTCTAGGAAATAGTTGTTAATAAATACCCCTGGGTGGCTTCCTTCCTGCCTTTCCTTTGGTCACATAGACAGGATACAAGGAAGGACATGAGAAGAAAGGAAATCTGAAATCTATGAAAGGGGCAATACACCCTCACTTCCTCTGGCACAAGCTCTGGACCCCCCCCTCTCTAGAGGAGTCTCTCTCTCTCTCTCTCTCTCTCTCTCTCTATCTCTCTCTCTCTCTCTATGTTCTATCCTTTAAATAAAACTTTTTTTGCTCTTGACAAAAAGATAATAATCTGTAGTTTGAAAAAAATCTACCCTGGTGATTCTTAAGAGCAATAGGGTTGGTGAAACACTGCAAAAAACTAAATACAGAAGCAAACATGAAAACAAATTAGTTAATTATTGAAGTAATTTGTTAAGTTGTTGGCCATGAGGACATCTACTTTAGAGTTAACCTCTGCAGTTTAAACTTGAGCTTTTCTATTTGTGTGAACTTGAATAAGTTAAATTCTGTCTGCTTGAGTTTCCTCGTACATAAAATAGAAATAACATAATTTATAGTGATGCATTATATATTTGAAAGTGATTAAATTGAGGAATTGGAATGTAATAATCATAAACAAATGGTAAAAGTTTAAGGTCATGGGTGCGTTAATTAACTTTGAGTTTATCACTGCCTGTTATAGTTTGGATGTGAGGTGTCCCCTAAAAGCTCACATGTGAGACAATGCAGGAAGGTTCAGAGAAGAAATGATTGGGTTGTAAGAGTCTTAACCCAATTAGTAAATTAATCCCTGATGGAATTATCTGAAGTGGCGGGGTATGGCTGGAGGAGAGTGGGATTGGGGTATGACTTTGGGGTATATATGTTGTATCTGGAGAATGGTGACAAACTCTCTCTGCTGCCTGATGACCCTGATGTAAGCTGCTTCCCTCCATTACCACCTCACACCATGATATTCAGCCTCACTTTGAACCCTGAGGAATGGAGCCAGCTATGGATTGAGACCTCTGAAACTGCCAGTCCTCACATAAACCTTTCCTCCTTCACAGTGATTCTGATCAGATCATCTAGTCACAACTGTGAAAAATCTGACAAAAAGTTGCTCATTATTTAAGTAGAAACGTACACAAGATTTTTTAATTAGATATTACATATTATTGGTTCTTTAAGTAATGCATTGAATACAATTTTTGATCCATGTTCATTTTATACTTTTTGAAAATTACTCTTTGGCAGAAATGAAAGATACACACAGGTATACACACACACACACACACACACTCACACATGACTTTAAAAGACCTCATTCAGGTTCTATTCTGTATAAGGTCTGCTTACCTGGTCTGACCATTCTTTCCATCAGAATCATCAGTATAATTAAGTCATATTCTCTCAGTGGTGATCTATTTTAAAATGAGCAAATTTATTATTTTACTTGTTTATGTAAAGTTCTCAAAGTATTATAAAACAATGTCTGAGCCCATGGTACATGAACAAAATTATTCACAAATACTTAATATTTCACTTATTTAACAAACAAAATACGTAAGAGAATTTAAATAATATACTTTCTCATTTCTATGATATGGTTAAACAAAATTTTTTTGGTGTTGGTTCAATGTGGATTCTCCTTTTATTTTGAGAACTTGCTTTATTTTCTTCTTGGTCTTAAAATATCCCACATTCTATGCTATTAAAATGAACATGACCTCACATCTGGGCTTTTATATTAAGTACAGAGAAACTTTAATATCTCTATTTACAATCATTTCAATTTCACAATGTATTACAGAATGATGACTAATTCCATTCTAACACACCATGGTTGTATTTAGAGAGGAGAAAACAAAGTAAAACAAACTTAAAGATAAATGACTATATAGAATTTCTGCATTGGAGGAACCTAAGTAGTTGTGAGGTACTCTGATGGAAGCAGACAGAAAATTTTTCTTGCAACTGCATGTGGAGGAGAATCAAACTGTTTTTGAGACTATTTGGAGTAAACATAGATGTGCTGTTGGAATTAGAGAGGGAAAGCCCTAGAAATCAGTGCTTGGAAATACTACTAAATGACTTACAGTGCCCCAAATGATCTATACCTGTTATTTATTAAGGTAAAAATCCTATACTGTAAAGAGCACAAGATTTATAATCCGAAAACTTAGGTATTCATACTGCATCAATTGGTGTTATGATCTAAGATAAATCACCAAACTTTAGTTTCCTGAATTTGTAGAGCTGACTCTTATCCCAAAGCTTTATAACATCAAATATTTGTGACAACAAATGTGCCATTTTTTAAAAAATGTACATACTGTAAATAAGTAGATCTGTTTGAGGAATTAAAGTATTATAAAACAATGTCTGAGCCCATGGTACATGAACAAAATTATTCACAAATACTTAATATTTCACTTATTTAACAAACAAAATATATAAGAGAATTTAAATAATATACTTTCTCATTTCTATGATATGGTTAAACAAAATTTTTTTACGTTAAAAAGCTTACAGAAAAAAATAACTTCTTTCTCTTTTGTAATTACTAGGTTCATGCAACTTAGAAAAAAAATCTAATTTTATTTTGGTTTACTAGGGTCTAGACCCTGGGTGAATTTGGTGCTCCAAATCGGCCTTAACAATTTTTTTACCAGATGTGGGATTTTGCCTGTAACTCTTTAACCCTCCCTAAGGTTTTGCTTCTAGGTATGTATAAAAAACAAAATTTCCCAATGTATTTAAGACAACTTTAGAGACATTATTTTGCCATTCTCTGTGTTTAGTGAAGATGATTTCAGTGCTTGTTTGTAGAGTAGGCCAGAGCACTTCATACCTCAACTCCGAACTCTCTTCCTTTTTAATTCTTCATGTGATTAAAAAAAATGTTGCTGGGATGGGAAGGGGTTAACAGGAAGGAAAATTATGATAGGTAAATCTACCATGAAAGAACAAAGTCTCTTTTCCTGAATATCTGAATATGAAATATGTACTTATTGTCAAAACATTAGAACATTTTAAAATATAAAGCACTGATTTTTGTAATGACATCTTTTGAAAATAGTATGAGCAAAATTGGTGAATACAGGGTATCCAGTTCAATTTCTATCTTGGATAGTGCATATTTTTAGTCTAAGCATATCCAATATGTTTCATAAGACAAAAAGTTGCTCATTATTTAAGTAGAAACTTAACCAGCTGACCTGTATTTCATCTGATCACCTTATCTTCAAATATTCAGATGGTTAAGAATTTTCCAGAAGGGGAGAGTAGCAAAAAAAAAAAAAAACAGAATCAGCCCTCATTGGGTCTAACATGTGCCAGTCAAATTTCATCAACCAATGAGAATGTGATACAATCACGAAACTTACTAGAGTGCCGGTTCCTATTAGACTGGTGGCGGTTGAAAGACGATTCCGGCATTTGGTAAGAGGCGGGAAAGACAGATTAAACATATTATTAACTACTAGTTTTAAAATATAATCCTTCTTATCTTGGAAAAAGCTGATGGTACTAGGTGAATGAAATTTATAATCAATAAAGTGGTGAGTTAGATATTTACCACTTGTTTAATATGACTCCTAACGGCCAAGGAAGGGAAACGACAGGCACGAGATGAAGTCCCTGAAGAGATCAGTGGGCCTAAAAACATTAGGGAAGGTTAAAACACTGCATAAAAAAACCCTTATATGTCATTCTCTGTCTTGGGTGGCATCTTAGGGCCAAATTACAAGAGAAAATTCATTTAGATTCAAGAGACCAGGTTAACACAGAAGGCAATTACTTGGGGGGATTTTTTTTTTTTTTTTTTTTTTTTTTTTTTTTTTAGAAAGCAAAAACTAGAAGATGAAAAATTAGATTGTATAAAAAATTTATAATCCACAATGTGGCTGTACTTAGTAATGATAGCAGGCAAAAGTAATGAGAGTAAATTTACATTCCTTAGGGAGGAGAAAGTTATCATGAATGTGAGACTAGATTTTTACTCTTCTTCCCTCTAATTTACTATTTGTTCTTAGAAAAATTTGTCCTTAAAAATATAGGTATCAAGGAATTCCCACAAAATCTCCTCTAGGTTTACATTTTTAAATGTCCAGCCACTTCTCAGCAGGAAAAATACAGCTGAACAATTTTGGGGAAGAAAATTAACTTGTGTTATACTGAATGTTTTTCGTATAACATGACATTGTTATACCTAAAATCCTAACCCTATATAGCATTTCAAAAATGTTGTGGCTATAAGTAACTTCAGTAGATGAATGAATATCATTCAGATTTTTGTATATTGTTCCTATAAATATAGAAAATTATGTATATTTTTAACTCGTGATGAAGCATGTCAATTAAAGTGTAAGAGTTCACATTTATTTACTTGGTCTAAACATTTCATAAAATCAGGTAAAAGGATTTATAGTTGACAGCTTTTCAAATGCAAGTATAAGCACATAATCATGAGAATCTCTTTTCAAATCTTTTTCCTATTAAGTGTTGTAGATTTTTTGGTTCTTTCTTTAATGATACTTATAAAATGCACTTACATCATATGATATTTTGATGAGTCTCATTATTCCAGGGATATTATACTCTATAGCTTGAGAAAGAGAAGTGCCAATGATTGTTATTTTTCATGGTTGATTAACGGACTTGCTGGAGCCAGTCCTCCCCCCAAAAGGTGGAATGTTCTCTCTTATAAATGGAAGCTAACACACCACAAAGAGGAGGGGGGTAGCAGGAGGGGGAGGAATAGAGGTTCAGTGGGTCAGACAAAGGGGAATGAAGGGAAGGGAGGGGGAATAGGAATAGGAAAGACAGTGGAATGAATCGAAAATAACTTTCCTACGTTCACATTTGAATACACCACCACTGAAATTCCATATCATGTCCAACCCCAAAATGGGCCCCTAATTAGAATCAGTTATACTCCATGTATTTATATTTTATTAAAATTATTTTTTATATATACATGACAGTAAAGTGTATTTTGACTTATTATACATACATGGAGGATGACTTGCCATTCTTGTGGTTACTCCATGTATGTATAATATGTCAAAATACACTCCACTGCCACGTATATATATAAAGAGCAAATAAAAAAGCAAGTTAACTAACTTGCAGACAGCATTGTATGACGAAAGTTTTCATTGCCGTTTTTTACTATACAATGTGAGAAGCTTACTGACAAAGGTGAAATATTTTCTACCATTTTCATAAATCCTGTTAGCAAGTCCTTCTACTTAGAAAACAAGTATTTTTAATTTATATTTCATGTATATTTAGAAATATTAGGAAATTGTGGAAGATATGTTATGGTTCCTCTCGATTTTCAGACGTTATTTCCCATGTTGTTCTTTTGTCATTAGTTTGACATTTGAATGAACTTCCAGATGAATCCATTTAATCCCAAGGTTGGCCGTTTAAGAAAATGGAGAAAAGAAAACCCTTCCTTTGCAGCTGAAAAGGAGGTAATGTAATCTCTGGACTTAAATAACATTTTTCCCTCTCGTTAGCCATGACACTTGACGTACAGGTTAATGATAATATTATCTTTCTTTTACATTAAAAGAATAATATTCAACCATACCCAGAGTGGGAGCGGTGGACTAACTAACATATCAGAATCTCAGAAGTGGGTGAAAAAGAAAGAAAAGATCTACATATTTGTTAAAAGAGAACCTATGGAATTAAGGAGTATTCAAAAATGGTTCGGGGACTGTGGGCAGAAAATAAAATTAGAACATAATTTTGTATTATTTATACAGTAATTACAAGTGAATTAAAGACATAAAAATCATATAAAATGTCAGAAGAAATTATAATATTTGTAAATTCTTTGATGGAGCCCTTCTTAAGCACAATAAGGATCCAAAAATCCATATATGAAAATAAAATTGATTTCATAAACATATCCATATGATAAAAACAACATCGTTTAAATAAAATGACAATGACAGTCTGAAACATAATGATAGTAACACACAAAACAATTTTTCTTTGTACAGACTTATTGCAATAAATAAATAAAAGGCATATACAACATATTAATATTCTGGAAAATAAGCAGAATAGACATAAGCAGTTTATGGTGCAAGGAATGCAGACTATATATATAAATGCTGAACAGCTATAATAATAATAATAATAAGTGAGAAAATTAAAACAACAATGCTTTTCCCCATCAGACTGGTGAAAATGTTAAGTGATTGCTATAAGAGTGTGGACTCGAGCAAAATTGCATGTGTTTAAATAATATATCCATTACTTGCGAGCTGTGTGATCCTAGGTCAGTTAACAAAATTATATTTCTGAGTTAGTTTCTTCATTTATAAAAACAGAGATGATAATGGCTTCCATTGTAAAGAATTATTTCCAAATAGATTATAGTCTTTAAATAGTTTCTGGTACATAGTAAGTCTTCTGATGTAAGACCTATAAAACACAAGTAAGTACCTACACTTAACAATCTGCTTGTGTTAAGAAAAGAAAATATGTAGAAGGGGAAGCATCAAGTTTTTATAATAATTACATTCAGGGGAAGAGGAAGGTAGAATGAAAAGGAACCTGTTTATTTTATGTTATCATTATCATCATTATTATTTTATACAATTTTAGTAGGACATATATTACTCAATATTATTGGAAAGTAAATCCAGCAGTATTTTTTAAATTATAAATTTACATCATCTTTGAGCCATCTGTCCCACATTTTGGAATTTATATGAAGAACTAAAAGTTACTCTGAGAAAGTGACTCCATCAACGTATTTGTTTCTGTGTTGTTTGTGGCAATAGTAAAACTTGACATGACTTTAAGGTCTGTCAATAGGGAAACAATATAATAATATATGGTGTAGTGGCAATGTGGTATGATGCAGCTACAGAAATGGAAATGTTAATTTATATGTAAATACTTGAAAGAATGTCCATGATGTTTTGTTAAGTGAATTAAGCTAGTTATATAAAAAATACGGCATAGTGTGATACCATGTTTTTACAAAACACAAACAAGTATTTGCATGTTTGTGTAAAGAAAATAAAATATATGGAAAGAGAAGAATCAAGGTTTTTATAATAATCACAGGATGAATGAAAGGGAACCTTTGAATTTTATTTTAGGCATTTCTGGTTTTTGGAGTTGAATATCAGTTCCATGAGACAGCGCCTTATATGTCTTTTTCACTGCTGCATTTCCAGTGCCCAGAAATAAATATTTTAAATGAGTAATGAGTCAAGGTATAAATTGTTATAAGAGTATGCAAACATTTGTACAACAAACTGTCTCTGTATTTTGTAAGTCATTAAATAATGTGAAAGCACATGCTGCTATTGTAGACATAACTCTTATCAAAAACATTGACCGATCTTTGACTTCTGAGACTGTTTCCTCATCTCTCAGATGCCCTTTTTTACTCTATTCTGAAGTAAAAAACACTTCAAGTAAGGTATTACTATACTTCCAGTAAGAATTTCGTCATAGTAAATCATTTAATAGATGAACCACAACTATGGCAAATAAGATACTAATTATAAATTAATTTGTAATTCTGATTAATAAAGTACAAGCAGTTTAATCATCTTCGTTGTGTGTGTGTGTATGTTTCATTTTAGAATCTCATATCTTCTTACTCATTCTGTGGAGTATTTCCTAGTGCTGCTAGTTGAAAGTTAAAGGCCCTTATTTTGGGGACTTAAAATTACCATATATTTTCACATGCATTCTCTCATTTGGATTTTACATCAGTTCCATCATTTGCCGCCACTTTATAGATAGAATAACTGAAATTCTGGAAAGTAATGTGTTCAAAGTCTGACAGGTATTACCTGTGTCTCAGAGCATTCTCAAAAGTGTATCTTAGAAGCTTATCAATAAAGCTTCTTGCCTATTGTAATTCTTTGTTTAGAACGTCAAGAAATTATATGTACTTTGTAACATCATATGACTTAACAATGGTTTTTGAATTTCTCTTTTATTAATGCGATATACAAAAAAACTAAAAGATCCATAATACAGTTTAACAATTTAAATAGTTAAGGAGTGTGGGACTAACGTGAAGTATTGTTTTTTAATTCATAGGATGTGCACATACATCAAATTGTGCAACTTGATATTTGATACAGTGCAAACACATTTAATAGCATTTCAAATATATTTTCCCAAAGATGTTTACCATATTAAGATCTAAAATTCTGTGGTACATATGCATTTTTTGTTATAGATATGGACTTAAACTGTGAGAATTTACCTGCTGAGAATGGCATTTATGAGAGATCTTTTTACATACATTCTCAAAAAAATGTTCTTGATGTTTGGTAATATTCTTGAAGAAAAGAAGCATGATCTCTGTACTCTGTTCAACACTGTAGTTTGTGGAGGCCATTTTTGTTCTTGTTAGAGGATTTGCCTTTCCTGTTTTAGACAAAATAAAGTCTGAAAGGTTTTCATTACTTCCTGACAGTACAATGATACCTGAGTAGTGTCAGTAACAATTGGACGCCAACTGCAAGTCTTTCAAAAATTCCATTTTCACCTAACATTACATTCTATTTCAGTAACATGACTGTTCAGAATGTGGGGAAGCAATCCATTTATATATTTGTAAATATTTTAAAAATAACATTCAAAATGGAACTAATGTTTAGGAATTCCTGAATTCATTCTCTCTCTCTCTCTCTCTCTCTCTCTCACACACACACACACACACACACACACAACCATGTGGAGAGACATAGAGGAATTGAGAGAATTATATTTTAATACAAGGCTAAAGTTCAGTGGTTTTGTTTTGTTTTGTTTTGTTTTGTTGGTAGGGGATTGAACCCAGGGGCACTTAACCACTGAGCCTCATTCCCAGCCCTTTTTTTTAAATGTCTTTTATTTAGAGACAGGGTCTCAGTGAGTTGCTTAGCACCTCACTTTTGCTGAGGCTGGCTTTGAACTCCTGATCCTCCTGCCTCAGCCTTCTGAGCCGTTGGGATTATAGGCATGCACCCAGCAAGTTTAGTGTTTTTAATACAAAAATAACAGTATAACTCACTTTAGAATCAAGAATAAAAGAACAGTCTTGATTGTAAAATTAGCAATATTGCCATGATTAAGACAGAAAGGTAAGGTACTTAGGTCAAGGTGAATAACATTTTAAACATTCTGATGCTTTCTCAGTACAGAAGTTACTCAATAATTGCATGAAGAATTTAACAATTCAGACATTCCTTATTAACTTCTAAGTACAAAATCATATGAGTCCATAAAAACTTTATTTTTATTGCATGTCTTTCTTTTCGGCATGTCTGCTTTTTACTTTTGAGTTGAGTTTATCAGTTTTAGTTATGTGGAATGCGTGAAGCAAGGTATGAACATATTTATATTCATTAAGAAAAGTCATTAAAAGATTTTGCAATTATTCAGATCACAAGTGTGAGAACCATTGAAACTCTTAAAAATCTGATTCTTTGATTTTCTTCTAGTGTAGATTTTCAAGAGCAATATATATATCTTCTTCAATATTTTTAAGTTTGTGGGTGTTGTGTTTATGAGTGTTTAAAGGATGTTTGGGAAAGATAAAGACGGATATTCACTGGTCTTTCTTCCCCTATTAGGACTCAGGAAAAAACGCACGCTTATTCCTGAAAGGAGGGGCCGAAGAGCGCTCTTGTAAGTTCAGGTATGTGAAGTCCTGAAGGGCTCTCTTCCAAACTGGAGGTTGATATCCAAATGTTATTTAAAGTTTTCATTTCAATCTCTTGTCTTATTATGTCCCACTGTCATCTTGATAATTTCTCCATTATGGAAACCTGACCTTGATGGATGCTGAACACTTGGTATGGCATTGTTTTCAGGTAATTTCACCATAGCAAATCTATTTGCCAAGTTATTCTGGAACAAGGGTCTAAGTCTCTACTATCACAATATAGTGGTTAGATTGTTTAATGAAATTCTTGTTTTATGCTAAACTTTTAAACACATATTATTTTGCATAGATGTGTTTTCATTATTATGGAAATCAGATTAATATTGTGAAATGAGTATTAGACTAGGGGTCACATATATCCCAAGAGCAGGATCAAGTCATGATTTTGTCTTCTGAGGCTGTACGTCCTATCAGAGATCATAGTAATAGTAGCCAGTTGGAGGCAGTGGGGCAAAACAGTTAATATCAGGGACTCCAGAACCAGACTGTCTTAATTGAAATCCTGGTGATGCCACTTATAAGCAGTTTAATCTTGAATAATTTACTTGGTTTCTTTGTCCTTGTTTCCTCATCTGTAAAATGGAAATAACATTGTACCTCATAAGGAACAACTCCTCCTGTGTCCAAAGCCATCCATTTGTTCACAATACCATGCTGAGTTACCTTGAAGTGAAAAGTCACAGAACCAAACTAATAAGAATTAAAAACATCTGCAGAATGAGAAAAAACTCTTTCAATGATCAGAGTAATAAATCAATAAAAAAAGCATTTTGTAACATGTTTGCCAACTCCCTGAGGTAGGCTGATTGTTTCAGAGATCTTGCTTTAAACTTCTTTTTAAACAAAACAAAACAAAAAAACGTGAAATCTATTAAACCATAGCAGGCAGGAAATGCCAAAGATGTTGACCTTCCTCTGGAAACATGTGACTTCCATTGTTGGCAGTGCAAATCTGGGAACCTGTATAGGAAGGACATGAACAAATATTAGTTATCATGAAGCTCCGTAAGTATCCAGGCTTAAGTCATGTGAGAGTTCGTACAGTACTGTCACTAAGTTACAGTCATTATAAGTTATAGAGAAAGTGTGTTTTCTTTCTTTAATTTTTTTTAAATCTATCCACCTACTAAAGCTTAAGTTCTAAGGAGATCTAAGCTAAAATAAACAAAAATGCTTGTGTTTCTCTAATCATAGGATGTCAAAATCTCTGATTGATTCTACCAAATATGAAAAGAAAATGTTAATTTAAAAACGTAGAACAAAACAAAACAAACAGATTGTTGACTCATGAAACAGCGTAAGTGAATCTTTCAACTTTTGAAACTATAAGCACAGAATGTCCTTATGAAACATTTTGATGGTAACTTTTGGTCACGGCTGTCCTCTTTCTTAGATGATTGCATCTATTCCCTCAGTTTTAAATATCCATATGTTGAAGATATTCAGGTCTCTAGGTCCACACGTAACTTATCTGAGTATGACTTGAATGTATAAAATGCCTACCTATCTACTTAGGTAATTCATAATCATCTTAAATTTGTCCATGATAGTACTTGATTTTTCCCTATTCCTGATCTTCTTTCTCATTTTAGTGAAAGGCACTAACAATCAACCCTGTTGACCAAGATGGAAAATTAGAAGGCTTTCTCATTAACTTTTGTTTCTTCTCTCTGCTGGTCACATATAATTCATCATAAAGCATTGTGAATTTTGCCTCTGAAAATACATATCTTTATTCTGGCCAATACATTTTTTCTCTACTGCTTCCAGAATAAGCTGACCCACTATCATGTCTAGCCTGGCCTGTTCCTATAGTCTCTTCTATGGTCTCTCTGCTTCTGTGCTTCTTCTGTTCCTGAGCTTCCCTGATTCATTTTCTAAATAGTAGAGAAATATTTTTAAAGTTTAAATCAGATCTATTCAGTCCTCTAATTTTTTTTTTACATTGTAATTAGAATAAAATCCAAACTCCTTATTGTGGCCTACAAAATTGTGCTTAATGTGTTTCCCTCTTATTTCTTAACCTCATTTCATACCACTCCTCCTTTTTCTTCCAGTGTCCTAGCTTTCTTTCACTTCCCTGAGCACATCAAACTCACTCCTGCTTAGGGCCTTTGACATTCCCCTTTCTTTCTTTCTTTCTTTTTTCCATATGTAGGTGTTTCACAAGATAAAAATAACTCTTTTGAAACTCTTGTCACAACTTACATTTAGTTGTTTTTGTTTTGTTTTTAGTTGTAGATGAATTTAGTTGTTTCAGATGTAGATTATGTTGACACAACACCTTTATTTTATTCGTTTATTTTGTGCTGAGGACTGAACCCAGTGCCTCACGAATGCAAAGCAAGTGCTCTACCACTGAGCTACAACCCCAGTCCACATTTTACTTCTTTAATGACCATCCCATCTAAAGTGACCTGTAGTCATTATTTTCTATCTTGACATTATGTTTACTTTCTTCATAGTACAACCAGTAGCCAACATTAATGAATCTGACATAACTTTCAATATATATGTGTGTGTGTGTGTGTGTGTGTGTGTGTGTATGAATGAATACACCACAGTGAATCTCACCATTGTGTACCTCTAAAATACTGGGGTCCTAATTAGAATAAGATATATTCCATGCTTTTAAAATAACATAAAATGGATTCTAATGTCATGTCTAATTAAAAAGAACCAATAAAACATAAACCACAAACTATTTATTTATTTTTCATCTTCTCTACTACTGTAGGACTTAAACATTTGAGGGCAGGAGGATATGTCTGAATTACTGATGAGTTCCTAGTATTTAATAGAATATTTCATATAAGTAGATAATTATCATGATTATTTGATGAGTGAATGTTATTGCAATTCACATCAGGTCTCTAAATGTATTTAAATCATTCCCAGAAACTTCTTGGGAGAAAACTAACTGTCCCAAAATAATACATTGCTTTGGAGATGGAAATGATCACCTAAACTGAATTTCTTGAATTGCCAAAGACATGTGATTCACCAAAGATCTAGGAAAAGTTGTTGTGTGGGATGCCTTGTGTCAGCAGCTATATTGATATCTTACCACAGTTTATGGGAGTGTATCCTAAGCTTCAAATAGTCTTTACTTCTTCTAATTGGAATATACTTGAGGACATGTTTCTCTTCTCTGGAACTCATAGGTCAGATCTCTGTGCATCATAGATTCTCAGTACTGGTCAGTTATTATCCTTTTCAGTTTAGCATCAACTAAGGAAGGATGGGAGAAAGAACTAGGAAGAATATGCTAAGCATGTATATGAATACTGTGATACTATTACTCCATAGAAAATAAACCCAAATGAAAGCCCCAGGGAACAGAGCATGTATAAGGAGACCAAATAATAATATTGGCAAAACATATACCTATATTTTGAGCTTTCTTATTAAAGAAAACTTCAAAGCTAACATGAAAAGAGACTTAAGGAAAATACTGTTCTCCATCTTCTGTCACTTATCAAATTCATTCTTGCCTTAGTGAGAACAGGAATTCAGTGAATGAAATGTGTAACTATTCAAAGCAATATTTATATCTATAGATAAGATAGAATTAGAGCACATATTTTTCAAATAGCTCCATAAAGTACAATCAAACCTTGGGGTATGGACTAGGGCTAGTTACTCTCCTCCAGAAATCAAGTTAAAGTGAATAGTAAGTAGAGTCTGAAGAAGTGAGACTAGTGAAATGAGTTGTGAATAGAGGAGATAATTTGTGAATTGATGCTAAATTTCAGAAGCTGAGTGCTTATTTAACTCTTTCCTGGAAAATGCTTTTTCTATTAATCTCTTTTCTCAACCATTGCCCAGTTATGTATTTTATCTTTTATCATTGCTGTCACCTATTACTGTGGACTTTTTAATACTAAAGGTTTTGTACTTTCTGAAGAACTTTCATATATACATATTCATAAACTCAATCCTCAGTGAGATTAAGAATTAGCCAAGACAGGTATCATTATGCCCATTTTGCAGATGATAAAAAGTTTAGAAAGGTTTAGTGTTACACAGTCAGATAGCCCCTAGATGTATAGCTCAGATTCAAAGTATTTTAAATTATTTCCATTGGGCACTTGCTCCTTCTCTATCCATCTCTTTTTCCTGTACCACACTTAGCTATTTCTGTATGGTGAGTTAGATGAGTACTCCTGAGTGTTAAGGGACCATACTAAAAAATTATCAAATACCCTGTCTAGAAAGTCTGTCACTTCATGTTGATCATATGGTCCTTTCTGCTCTTACATTCTATCAATCTATTAACTCACCAGAGTGTTAGTATATATTGTGTGTTTTGTGTATTCTGGAAGATTTGGCCCATTTATATGTTCTCTGATAAGAAATACAACTAATAGTTTCATGAAAGACTTTTTGGCAAAATTAGTTTGGATTTCTTTTGCTTAAATTTGATGACATTGGTATAAATATTTTTAAAAGGGATGGTCTTTATAGTAGTTCAAAAGTAGATTTACATATTATGATGAATTGATTGAGGCACCAAGTCAACAGTTCAAATATTATAATATATAAGATGAAATTTTAATTCATGTAAAGCTTTCTACTTTAAATAATTAACACAACTGTTTTCATTTCCCAAATGCTAGTTAATAAAAGTTTATATATATGCACAAACATATTAAAAGATCTTCATGGGAATTAACTCCAGATACTATATTTTACATTTTAAGCAGTGTCAATTTTGCTACTAATATGGCACAGCAATTTATTAATTATTAAAATCTGTAGAACTATTTTGGCAATTTAAGCCTTATCATAATGTATTAATATGATTTCAAAGCATTAACATAGGTCCTTTTCTTAATGTAGTATGAACAGTTAGCTATCATTTTTATCATTGTCATGCTATTATTACCCAAGTATTTTTCTGTTTTAACTAGTAAAGATAAAAAATGAGAACATCTGAAATGGCAATAAAAATTTTAGGGAGAATTAAATGGTATTTCTTTTAAAGAATATATAAAGACAGGCTAAAACAAACTTCACTTTGAACTAGAAAAAATATAAAATATAAAACATATACACACATGCATATATAATGCAAATGCATATATGATTTCAAATATTTTTGATAGATTTTATAAGTAGTTTGTATACAAATATGGATGATTCTCGGCTTCTCACTAAATATGTCAAAAAAGTAAATGTGATAATTAATAATTTACTATTGTATCTTATTACAGATTCTAAATTATTTTATAAATACATACCAACTAGTGTTGACTAGATAATTACTTTTGTCTTAATGTAAATTCTAATTCTTGAAATTGATAGTTTCTTTAACGAAGTTATTAAATATCTTTTGTTGTTCCAAAGTGAAAAAAGATAAATTACAGATAATTGCAGTGAACATTAAGGCTATACTGAGTATTCTATTTTTCTTTGATTTGCTTGTTTTCTTTAGACAAATACTTAAGTCTTGCCAAAAAGGCATTATATGGTTGTCATGATCTGAAGTTCCTCATATATATATGTCTGAACCCCTTAGTGCTTTTTTGGTATTAATTCACTCATGACATTTCTGGACAAGTCATAATAATCATTCTTTGCTTATAGTCTGAATAGTATAATTGATATGTACATCATAAGTTTTAGGCTGAATTTTGTAATATAGCTTTGCAACTCTACAGTCTGAAATTTATTTTATATTTACATTTAAAATTAATGTATACTGCATATAGCTTGTGTATTTTCTAAGATGATAAATGCTATTCATCGTATTTAGAAAATAGACGTAACTACTATATCATGTACAAAGCACTGCATGGGACAGAAAGAGGAATAAGATAAAATTTTTGTCATTAAGGATGTAGTTCAAGCTGTGCCAAACATTTTGTTTTCTTATCTCTTCTTAATGAGAATGAGTTCCCCTCCAGAAAATTATTTTTGACCAAAAAATACAGACATTGCAAATTTTATAGCTTACTATATTTATCAATTTCTAGTAAGATTGGAACCAAATGTGCACCATAAGAGTAGGTAACTGTGTCACTTACCCCATAGCTTATATTTTCTGTTTTAATTATGAATTGAGTTCATCTGATGAAATTGAGCAATAATAAAGAGGAGGTGGTTGAAAAATTTAAAAAGCTGGGAGAGTCATCTGATTAGAAAAACTGTGAGATTCTCAGACAGTGCTCAGGGCTTATAAAAATATATAGTTTGGGCAGAGCAGAGGTAATTAGAGCCAAAAATGAAGGTTGAGTCATTCATGTGGACATTCAGTCCATCCAGGAAGACTCATGGACTATAAGACCCTAGTTAGGTTTAGTCATCACTAAATGAGGGAATGAAGGGGAAAAATGTAAGATTAAATGATTAATAGTAGCTGAGGAAACTGGAAAAAGATAAGCAAATATGTTGTGGTTTAAGTAGGGTTTTATTGGCAATTGGGGAATCTATTCACTATCCAATACATGCTTCTATGGGAAATATATTTTATGTGGAACATACACAGTGAATGTATTTTTGTATTTTTGAATGCCTCCTTCATTGAAAATGAGTGCTCCTATAAATTGAGCATTGTGTGAAAAGTATTACAGTAGGGGTTCAAAAAACTTCGTAAAACCTTATTTTATCTGTAAAGGACTAAATAGGAAATGTTTTTACTTTGTTGGCTGTATGGTCTTTTGCCAAGGTCCAGCCTTAGCAGGGGTCGTGGCACAGCTTGGAGGTTGGAAGGCGTCAGCGACGAGAATAGAGCGACACAGACTTGAAGATCTGAGGCTTAGTTGTAACTTTACTGTTACATGGCTAAATTCTAAGTTCACTCTAGCTGCTGCTCTTTTACACACGATCTATATATATCTATACATTCAACTTGAGTACATTCTTTTGAGGTTACATAGAAGGGGAGGTGATAAAGCTCTAAGGGAATGTGATGGACATAAGTATAATCAAAACAGATCAAGTTCTCCTACTTTTCTAAACAAAACATCACTAAACCATTAACTCATCTGGTTTTCGTCTTACTAGGAACAATAAAAGTTGAGACCATCCTCATAAACTATATAGGTTTTGACATGTTATGGTTTAAAATTATATCAAGGATAACCCTGTACTTTAGACATGTCTGGGAGGCTGATATGCAGCATAAATACCTTTTGACCTGTCTATAGTATATAAAGTGGAACTTCCCTTTGTTAATAGTTAATTGACACCCAAGATACAGCTTCCCATCAATCTTATATGCAATCCACTGTGGTCCCTGAATTGTGATAACAGTTTCACTAAGAGGCGGGCACATCCTGGTTTGCGTTAAAGCAGCCAACCAGTCTGGCTGCTAAGCTAACTGAGAGCAGTGGACAATAACTCTTGTTGATCTGACCCACAACATTTTTTTCTGTTTGCTTAAGGTAATATTAATATGAAATCAATTAAGGTTTGAATGGTGTTATGTTCCAAATCACTTAATGTCTGATTATCTACTGAAATCTTTACCAATAACAATAAGAAATAACATGACAACAAGAAAGAGCATGCCATATCCACATTTCCCAGAAGATTAGACCGTGCAAGAATCTTCATTTTTCCCAGTGGAACCGTGTCAAGCACTGAGGGGAATAGTGGTGGGCATAGCAGTCTCTGTTGCAACTACTCAAACTTCTTGTTTTAGTGAAAAAGTGGCCATAAAAATATGTAAATGAATACATATTTTACATATTTGTTGCAATGAAAGTTATGTGTGGATAGCAAATTTTGAATCTCTCATGTTTTTCATTTCATATGTCACAAAATAATGTCACTTTGTGTTTTTACCAACCGTTTATAAATGCAAAAAAAGTGTAAAATCTATTCTTAGTACACAGACTGAATACAAACAAGAGTTAGACTAGATTTTGCTGTGGTCATAGATTGCTGACCCCTATTTTTGAGAAACAAGACTGAATATTGAAAAAGAGATATATATATAACACTGTTCTTATTCTGCTATAGATTAAAAATTCTAAGATTCCAGAGATATTATAAATAGGCCCTGATTAGGGTTCTGCATGGCTTGTGTAAGGTAGCAATGTCACCTTATTTTTTATGGATATGCATTTTGAGCCTTACCATCCTAACTGAATAGACAGTTCTGGTCCTAGCTTACCTGGTATTATGGACTGAATTGTGGCCCTCAATTTTCATTTTGAAGGCCCTAACACCCAGAAACTCAAAATGTGACTGTATTTGGATATAGGGCCTTTAAACGGATTATTAAGTTAAAATGAGATCATTAGTTTGGGTACAAATGCAATCTAACTGGTTTCTGTATTAGAAGAAGAAACTCGGACACACAGATGCCAGGAATGTGCACATAAAGACAAGCGAACACGTGAGGACACAGAAGACAGCCATTAACAGATTTCATGAGAGAAGCTTCAGATAGCAAACAATAATGTCGATTTTTTGAGCTTTGATTTCTAGCCTCCAGAACAGAGAAAATTAGTTTCTGATGTAAAACCATACAGTGTATGATATTTTGTTATGTCAGCTCTAGCAAACTAATACACATATCTTGAACATTGATATAGCAATTGCTTTATTTGTCAATCAGGAATCCCTTTTCAAAATGCTGCAGCAATTCTTTACCAGATTCCTCCATCTTCTCCATTTGCAGTAATTGATCATAAAAACAAAGAACGTTCATTCATCAGTATCAGATATGCATTTTGTGATTATGCATTAGAAATTACCAGACTGAATGAAAAGAGCATATACTAAATTAATTGTTCTCAGATGGTGTTTTTCCTTGCCTCAAAATAAGTTGTTATATATGTTTATATACTACTACTTATTATTTATACCTAAAATAATGAGGTAGGAAACCACTGCAAGCAATAAAACACATCGGTCTGTACACCAAAACAGTATGTGTTCATTCTGGCAATTTTTTCCCCCAATAACATGCTTTCAGACATACTCTAAAATATCTCCCTACTGCCATGTCAGTGTGGACAGAGAGATCATGGATTAATTTTAATTTTACTTTCTTAGTTTGCATGGTTTGTTGAAGCAAAGAGAGTTGAAAAAATATATCAAAATACAGTTTAAATTCAAATGGATAGTTTTCAGTGTAATTTATGCCCAAAGGTAATGTGACTCAGAGTTGGTGCTTTTATTTTTTATTAGTTTATAGTTTTGTGCTGCAGGTTAAGACTAGAGTTAGCCAATATTAGTGTTGTTATTGATATGTTGTTCTTTCAGTAACAAGATATTTTCCTTAAGCCTTTCTCCTTTCTTATTTTATCATAAATCTACTACTTAGCACATATTAGGCTTTCATGAAGAAATCATTATTATTAGTAAGAATGGGAGAGGAAAATACCAGTAGTTATTTCTGTTGCTCTTTTCTTATTTGTAACCCTTCATCAAATCCAAATATTGTTATGTTTCATCTCCAAATTAATTAATGGATGTGTGTCTGAAGAATTTGGTATGTAAATATCATAGATAATTAAACTTTATCCATCTAATTTTAAAGTAGAAGTATTTAACTATTTATTACTTGAAAATATTATCATAATGATTGGGAGAAAACAGGTCTGACACTTCCAGTGCTATATTTTGGATTTGGTTTGTCTTCTCCAAAATGTACATTGAAATTTGATTGCTATTGTGGTGGTTTTGCAAGGTACAGACTTTAAGAGGAGATTAGTGCTGCTTTTTGGGGATTGGGTTAATTCCCAAGAACATGAGATTTTTAACCTCTAGAATTAGCCCTCTCAGGACTGGATGGTTACTGTAAAATGGAATGTTATAAAGCAAGGTCACCCATTTATGTTTGGTCTCTTCTGTATGTTCCCTCTTGCCCTTCTGCTTTTCTACCATGTTATGATGCAGCATATGAACATGCAAGCCTCCCAGATGAAGCTGGACTTCCAACCTCTAGAACTGTGGGGCAAAATAAACTATTTTTCTTTGTAAATTTCCCAGTTTTTAGTATTTTGTTAAACAACAGAAAATGGAAGAATACTGCAAGGCTGTAAGAGGATTGCCTTCTAGTAAGTTTTCCTCCTGGTATTTATATCTTTATGTGGTTTCCTTCTATATTGAACAGAACTATCATTTACAGAAATGATAGTGTTGAGTATTGAAGATTACCTGTGAAACACATTATAGCTTCTATCTTATTCTTTCTTTTATCACTTGTTACAATCCTTTAGTTTTATAGTTAAAAAGGCATGTTCAGCCAGATTAATCTTAGTGGTCTCATGATTTCATGTTTAGATCTCCTACCTTTCTCAATCCATCACTTCAGAGTTCAGAGCTAATCTTGGTGCTATTTTGTTCTAAAACAAATATAATAGAAAAACAGAATACTGAAAGCATTAAGAAAATGTGATCTATATGTATATATATGATAGAATATTACTCAGCTTTAAAGAATAATGAAATAATGGCATTAGCTGGTAAATGAATGGAGTTGGAGAATATCATGCTAAGTGAAATAAACCAAACCCCCCAAAACAAAGGCCAAATGTTTTCTCTGATATGCAGATGGTATTTCACAATAAGGAGAGGGATGTGTCACTAGTGAAGAATAGTTACTCTGATTAGGTAGAGGGGAATGAATAGAGGGTAAGAGGTACAGGGTAGGAAGGACCGTAGAGTGAAACAGACATTATTATCTCACGTACATATATGACTGCATGACTGATGTGATCCTATAATATGTAAGATCAGAAAAATGAAAAATTATACTCCATTTATGTATGGTTTATTAAAATACATAAATCCATTCTACTGTCATGTGTAACTTAACTAGAACAAATTTTAAAAGTTTAAAAAAGAATATTTCAGTATTTTAAATTGTCTTCAAAAATGTACTGAAAGTTTAGGTATTCCTTTCTCCACTTAAACATAACTTTTCACTGCTTATGAGGGAGTAGCAGTTCTTCCTCTTCCAATTTTCAAAAGCATTACCATGCCATAACTCTCTAGGTTGCATTAGATTGTTTTAGAAGACAAGAATTTCAATAGAAGATGATATGTGACATGAGATCTAGATCAATGGATTTCTTTTTTACCATCATTATTTTTAGTGGTACTGTAGAACTTTCTAATTTCAACTAACTAACTGTATTTTCCAAATGCTTAATGAAATTTGTTACTATCTAAACCCTGGGTATGCTCTCAACATTTATTAAATGTCATAGCACACATTCATTTTCTTTCCTTAATGTAATATCTACACTTCTACAAGTTATAGAACCAAATGAATTCTAAGTAAGAATTTAAGTGTCACAACTGACTCAAGACACTTAGTTGTAAGAACCAATAGCTACAACAACAAAGGGAGTTTTAACCCTGAATATCAACAGCAGTGATGACAGTTGGCATAGATGATGTAATATTATGCCTAATTTTGGATATGCAAAGTGTTTAATCACATCTCAATAGAAGAGATAGTGCTGATAATGAAGGAAATGATCACATGTATAAAATTATTTTTTAAGGAGTGGGGTGGTAGTATGACCTGGAATCACAAATTTTTTCTTAGTGAGTCTGCCTGAAATTATTGCAAATGAATTAATTAAATAGTTTTCAGATCCAGATCATACTACCACCCCATCCCTTTAGATAATATATACATATATATGTATGTGTGTGTGTATATATACACACACACACATATATTCTCCAGTTGAAAAGTTCTACTTCAGTTGATACACATATTGTTGAAGCAGGCAATGGTCATATTTCTATTCTTGTGGGGTAAATCACATGGAGTATTAAGCCATATCTTGAGAAAATTTAGCTATATCTAAAAGATGCCTGAAGGGTGGACCAAGGCACTTTTGTGAATTCAAAAGAATTTTGATTGATCATCATTTTCCTTAAGGAAAACATATGTCATTGTCATGACAATGAGATAGCTTATAACAGAGGAAAATTTTGGAGGCTGTGTGACATAAAATACATATGGGTCTTCCTGACTAATGGTAAAAGACTTCAGAATTTCTGGTACATTCTGTAGAAAATAATAACTAGCACCCTTTAAGCCGTTAGTAAAGGGATCTTGTCTGTTTTATTTCTAAGGCAAAAATTTCTATCATTTTATCCCCAAAGTAAGTTTAAGTACTTTATTTCGACAACCTTTCACTTTGAGATTTCAACTAAATCTCAAAGGAAAATGGTGCCCGCTGGCGTGTTTGATAATAAAAAATCAATCCTTACCGTATTTCCTTTGACTAAGTCAGTACCTCAATTTTAAGCATGCATGGACATTAATAATTTGTCCTTGCAACACTGGTTGCAAACTTAACCAGATTCATTCTCTTATGCTTTCTCAACCCTTTGATATGCTAATGGAAATTTTGAGTCTCCTAGAAAGTAATATAATAGAAATCATTTAGCAACTGTATCTGACCACAGAACCCATTTTTGAATAAAACTGGTTCAACTTACAAACTAAGATGAGAGCAGACCAACTTTGGCAACATTTACCCTACTTAAATGATCTGAACCATCCTCATGACCTTCAGTTAAACAAATTTCTCACTTTGTATCATTGTTCTCATTCGAACAGTTATCGTGAACACTTTTATCTATTTCAGTGAATCAGTTATAAATTATATATCCTCTCTAACCTCCTGAGCCAGGTGCTTTCTAAATGAAAAGTTACATTAGCAATTATATATACCCTGTTTGAAAAACCCATTGTCCCTGTGGACCAAATTATTTTTGAGAAATGGCTTAAAGAGTAATTGGACTTCTGAATTGCAGTTGAAAATTCAGATTTGGCAGAAGTCAACTATTTTCTTTAAATTAGTTATAGCTAATAAAAGGGCACATTTAGAGTGAATGTGGGCTACAGTACCACAGTCACTGAGTTCAGTCTCTCCACACTAACTCCTTGAGTTCACTGGTTTTCAGTAATTATAAAAGGGCTTTCTTTATAAGGTTCTTTTGTGTGCTTTGGTTAACAATAAAGCATAAAAATCACATTTGTGATAATTTCTAACAAGAACTTCATGTATAAACTATATGAGATTTAAATTGGAGACACATATTTTCTATTTGGAATCCCTTAAGCATTGCTTCTGACTATACAGACCTTTAAGAGAAATGACTTGGATCCTGATCCTCATTAAAACCTTGGAAAGTGGTTTATCTTTGTAACATAGCCTTCTCTTTCTTTCCACTTTTGTACATAAAGTGATATTTTTCCTACTTTTGTTTCTTTGGATATTATTCACACTTCTGAATTTCTCTTCCTAGGAGAAATCTCTGATATTAATATGTTACAGAACAATAAGGTTATAAAGGTTGAGATATTTGTCCTTTTGGGAGATAACTGGGATACATTGTTGGTTACAAGTATTTCATACATCAGTGTGTTACCTTAGAGGTTCTCTGCACAAATTTTCTCAGGAAAAAAAGTTATTAAAGGAAAATCTATTTTTATTTCTTTTTAAAAAAAATTTAACTGATACAGGAAATTGCATGTATTTATGAGGTACCATGGAATGTTTGGATATATGTGAACATTGTGTGATATTCAACTCAGTAAACATATCACCTCAATTATCATTTATACATGTAAAAAATATTTAAAAATACTTTTACTTTTTATGTGTATGTTACTGGAGATTAACCCAGATCCACTGTACCACTGAGCTACATTCCCAGCCCTTTTTAAAACTTTTATTTTTTAAATTTGATATTGATTCATGCTAAGTTTCCCAGGTTGACCTTGGACTTGTGATCCTCCTGCCTCAGCTTCCAGAGTAGCTTGGATTATAGGCATGTGCCACTGCTCCTGGCATCAAATTATTTCTTTTAGCTATTTAAAAATATATAGAGTAAATTTTCATGATCTATAGTCACCCTTGCGTGCAATAGAACAACTAAACTTCTTTTCTCGATTCAACTATAACTTAGTATCTGTCAATCAGCCTTTCCCTGATTCTGTCTCCCCTTTCTCTTCCCAAGTCTCTGTTAACTACTATTGTAAAATCAACCTCTATGAGATCAGTTTTTTTAGATTTCACATATAAGTGAGATCATGCACTACTTGTCTGTTTGTGCCTGACTTATTTTACTTAATAAAATGATATTGAGTTCCATCCATGTTATTACAAATGAAATAATTTCATACTTTTCACGATGGAATAGTATTCTATTGTGTATATTTACCCCATTTTCTTTATCCAATCATCAATTTATGGGCATTTTGGTTATATCTATTTCTGTGTACAAACTGATGAAGTTCACCCAATTCATGAAGACAAAATGGGGCAAGATAGGAGATAAGTAATGGGAATCTTCTTATGAAGTTTGACAGGAATTAGAAACTCTTGGCTCTTGGGAATTCAGAATGCTATGATAATTTAGCTCTTGGGAATTCAGAATGCTATGATAATTTTTACTGACATATAAACCAACATCATCTTAGATAACACCAAATCATATTTATAGAGAATGTCAGTATAACTTTGGGCTGGAGTTGTGACTCAGTGGTAGAGTGCTTGCCTAGCACGTGTGAGGCACTGGATTCGATTCTCAGCACCACATATAAATACATGAATAAAATAAAGGTTCATCAACAGCATAAAAAATTTAAAAAATAAATAAAATATAGCTTTAATTAAAATAATGCACACAAATAATCATAACAGAAAAGAGCATGTGATTTTCAGTCAGACAAGCCTAGAAAGCTCTATTTCTCTACTTATTAGCACTGTCATTTAGGCAAATTAATCTCTAATATCTTTTATCCTCAGATTTTCATATAAGAATTGAGGATACTAATAGAACCTGGCACTTTTGGGGACATTGTGAAGATTAAGTACAGAATGGTTGTCAAGTACTTACCATAGTGTTTTCTGGCACATAGTTAAAATCAATTAAATGTAACCAGGTCTTCATTCATGATGCTCTATGAAACTGATTTTAACCAAAATTATGAATGAATTGCTGAGGTGTGTGTTTAATGAAATTTACATTTTTCCTACATTTTTATTGGTACATTAAAATTGTACATATTAATAGGGTTTATTGTTACATATTTGTATATGTACAATATAACAACATAAATTGACCAATATCCCACCCTGGCATTTCTCCCTTTCCTCCCAATCTTCTACCCAAATACTGCATGATTCTTTCTATATGTAGCATCTAAGTTAGTCAAGTTACAGAAGAATGCTACAGTGGTGGTTTTCATGGTATAGGGAAAAGAAGATGAGGGTTATTGGTCAATAAGTATACAAAGTGAGTAAATTCCAGATATCTTCTATATGTTATAGTGCAGTGCCTATAGTTAATAATAAGATACTGTTACTCAAGAGGGTAGATCATTTAGCATCTCTCAGGGTCCATCCACATGCTTATAAATGGTGTTATCTCATGTTAAGTATTTTTACCAAAATTAAATTATAAACCCAAGAAGAAAAAGTGAAACAAATTTTTGGCAGTGAAGGATATGTTTATTATATGGGTCGTGTTGATAGGAGCACAAACATATTATTGGGTATGTATAGGGTATGCATAAGTAAATTAGCTATGTAGGGAAAAACCATAGTTGATATAAGATTAGCTACTATTCACAGATTCAACCATCCACTAGGGGTCTTGGAAAATACTCCACGTGGATAAGAAGGTGCTATTGTATAGTTTTTTTGTGTGTATGTGTTTACCATGAGATATGCACACATTCTTTGGGTTTCTATACTAATATTTTTCTGATTTCTTATGATGAGCATTTGACCCATTAATTTTAGGCACTCCTATTATTCTAATGTTTTAAGGCTGCCAAGTTTACTATAGATACCAATTTTGTTATGTTCTATGATTTTTATGAATAATATTTTCATTACCTCTAATGGATAAGCATTTGAAATAATTTTTTTCTTTGTGATTTTTTTCTTTAACTCACAAATTATTTAGCAGCACATATTCTTTTTTAATTATTAGATGGGAGAATGTTATGGTTTGCCTAACTATATGCCTGTTTTAAGCAGCTAACAACATCAATCACATACGAAAACTCTATACTTCTGCTCCCACATACACATGCTTTACATTAACAAGTCCTGGTGGTTATGTTCAGTTTAGTATTGCCATTTAGACTTTTATACTAAGGTTAAAATTATTTATGTGCCACCATTATAGTTGTTTTACACATTTACTTTTACCAATGAAATTTACAACTTTCATATGCTTTTGTGTTGCTGTTTAACTTTGGTCATCTGGGCTATAAGATCAAGCAGGACTGTTTGCTAAGGTTCTTGGTAGGGTTGGATTTTATGGTTCTTGGTAGGTTCTTGGGTTTTATGGTTAACCAGGCCTGCTGGCTAAACTTGTAGTTTTAGTGGGTATGGTGGCTGTGCTCCATAGTCAAAGGAACCCAACTGGAGGAACTCCAAGGTTGAGTGAGGTTAATGGTGAAGGTGCTGGTCTTGTAAAGTATCTTGTAGGGGTGCAGAGATACTACTGAGATTTGTGTGTGGGATCACTGAGGCCCCCATTTCTTTTTTCCTCCCAGCTCTCCCCTGTGTTCTAGATGTACCAATATCCCATTCTATGTCCCACATGAAGCAAAATAAATTTTGGTTTCTTGAGCACTAGTGTAAATCACTGGATAAGTTGAACATTCACTTTGTTCTTTCTTTCTTGCCCAAGGAGAAACTGTAGGTTGTGAGGACCCTTTCCCACATGGAACTTTACCAGCTGGGGGAGAGGCAGTGTGAACAGAGTGAAACTGTTCCTTTTACTCTTGATAATGTAGTTTTTGTGCTCTACCAGGGTGCTACAGTCTTATCCCTATGTTCCAGAATTCACACAATGGCAGTCTTATCTGGGAATGGTAACTAAGTTGGTGTTTCCTTGAAACAGAGAACTTCATATTCACTATCTTGCTGAGGTCTTATTTCTGATTTTCCCAGCTTTTCCACCACCTAAATTATTTTGTGCTCATTTTCCAATAGATACAAATTATTTGTTTCTGTAATTTTTCATATGCAATACTTCCTGCCTGATTCCTCCATCTTTCATATGCCTTAAAATTTAGATGAAACATTCACCCAATTTTCCTGTACAAAACATTAGCTAATTGCCGCATTTCATTATGATTAGTCTCTTAATGTGACTCTCCAAAAAAACTTTGTCTGATTTCCGTATTGATTAAAAATAATTCTATTCCCCTTTTCTCTCGATTCATTGTGTTTCCTAAGGAATTTTGTGATTGTGATGTCTGATTTGAATACTGTGACATGTAATTCTACTGGATCATGTGGAATGTGTTTGTGGAGTTCCTTGAGGAAGTGTTAGATGGAAATGTTTTGAATGGTGTCAGTTTAAAAGACTCATAAAAATTAATTTTTTGTTAATAATAGGTTTAAGTTATGAAAATAGAAGTCTCTAAAGAGTTCTATTATTAGCTGGGATGATGATTGCATTATTGAAGCAAATGTAATAAGTTGACCTAAAATATTTCAGAGGCCAAATTTTGCATTATCTCAGGTTTCTCATTATTGTAGAATATTGTGTAATTCTAATGATCATATTCTTTAAAATGGGCTTAATGGGCAATTAATATGATATACACACATATGAGCAGTGTCACCATTTAACGCAAGTGGGTCCAAAGATCAATCCACTATGTTCTAAGCAGGTGCTATGTATAAGGGACTTTGTGTTGTGCATAAAAATAGGCATATCAATAATATACTTATGATTAAATTAATTAGAATAATATACTTTTAACAGAAAACTGGCAATGAAAGATATCACAGCTCTGTTAAAGAGAACCCTTTGTACAGTGGGTCTGGAACATTTTACCGAGTTTATATTTCTGAAAATGTCATAGAAGTTTTCAGTATTACAGAAAATTGCTCACAACTTTTATTCATGTCAGAATTTACCTCTTAATTTACTGTGTTTTGAGTTGAATTGTCTCCTAATAGGAAAGAAGGAAATATCTTATAGGATCCAATAACCTCCTGAAACTCATCCAAGAATCTTACAAGGATTAAAAAATTCTGATATAAAAAGAGGAGGGATCACTGAATATGGATCAAGTAGTATTTGACTTGAGCCTTGAAAGATAAGTAGGCTGTGAATAATCAGATAGGAAATTATGGCTTTTCAAACCAGGGAGAATGGTGTGAGCAAATGTACAGAAGTAATAATGAACTATTCAACAATTTGGCTGAAATAAATTGGGGAAACTGTAAATAATATATTTGGATTACCAAATTTAGAACATTGATGGCTTAATACACCAGGAAGTGAGATGACCAAAATAATCTTCACATCCATCCATATATAGCTTGGTCAGGTACTTACTTCAAAACTGTATCCTTTCATTGATCAATGTCACTTTAAAAGTGAAACAAATAGCATAAACTTTAGCATAAACAATTCCAACTGGATACTATTTTCACTTTCATTACAAAAGAAGTTTCTTGTCCCACATTTTCAACCTACTTAGGTTTAACTTTTTACAAGCAGGACCTGAGACATCATTCTTCTTCCCATGGTGTACTGTCAAAGATATGTGCAATAATACACTTGACATTCAAAACAATGACTCTTTCAGAAGCACAGAAAATTGCTCACAGCTTTTACTCCTGTCAGAATTTACCTTTTAATTTACTATGTTTGGGGTCGATACTGGATAGTTACATTTTAGTGTGCACACAAATGGACAATTTGTTCTCTGGGAGAATTGAGAACCTGGAAATTATAGTGATCCTATTACACTGAATCAAATAATTATAGTAGAACTAAATCATAATTTCCTGCATTAATGGAGAGGTGGGATAGGTGGAAAACCTATAGTGGATAATCTCAGAAATTACTTTGTTTTCCACTATTATTGGACATTGATGCTGGTTGATTCAGTTTCTTAAGAGATTCTTTTCCCCTAGTCCCAAGAATACAAAGTGTGAGTGAGGGGATCTGAGGATTTAGATAAGTTAGTCTTTTCAATGACTCCCACTCCTCTACCAGCAATAGCCCTCTTGCTTTTATTCCCTTTCTACAAACCCAGGCTCAGGGCTTTTAAACCCCTCACACAGTGTCAAGACCATATACATTGCTGCACTTGTTTTCCCTGTGTACCTATTTGTATTGCTGATCTTATAACTCCATTTACCCACTGGGTATCACTAGTATATACTATAGAAACCCAAATTCCACTAATTTCATCATCAAACCCTTTTTTCTCCTGTGATTACAACTTGGTAATCTTTGATGGATTAAAGATTAATAAAATAGGATTCTGTCAAGTTGGATATCTCCTCTCTTACATTGCATATAAATTAAAAGTCTTAGTCTTAATGCATTAGAAATGTTTCAGACATTTTTCCTTTATTTTTATATTGCCACTACCTTAGTCTAGGCCAATGTCTTGTCTTAACTTGGTTAATCTTTTTCCAACATCTTTATCAGATAAAACATTCATCATTTATCCAATCTCAGTTCAACTGAACCAACAAAAATCATTCTTGTATAATTTTGTAAGACTTTACAAAAATGCGTACATATGGGGCTGCAATTGTAGCTCAGTGGTAAAGCACTTACCTAGCATGTTTGAGGCACTGGGTTTTGTCCTTAGCACCACATAAAATAAATAAATAAAATGAAGATATTGTGTCCATCTGCAACTAAAAAATTTTTTAAAATATGTGAACATGTAATTTGTGTTGCATTCCACTTGGTTACAAATCTTTTTGTTTAATCTAGACTAGATTACAGGATCTTAAGAACCAGATGTTAAATATATATTTGATGAAATAAATTGAATTTCATTTGTCACCTATGTGAGATCATAATCTAATATAATAGAAATTTGTATATGTGACTTGTTTACCCAATTAGACTGTACATTTTTAAAATCATAATTTTGTTAAAATTAGGTTGAAAAATAGATAATGGATCTCATACTTAAAAGAATAGGCTATATGTTAAAGGCAATGGGAAGTCATTGCAGGTTTTGGAGAAAGACAATGACATGTTTTAATCTGTGGTTTGGGAAGACAGATATGATGGAAGAATGAAAGATACAATAAAGTAGTGAATACTGAAACTAAAGGTTAAATGGAAAGCTAATACTGTAGCCCAGGCTAGGAATACATTATAGGTAAAAAGATCAGGATGCTATATTTTTTTCTAACTTTGGGGTGAGTTGTAACGTTGTTGTGTCAAAGTAAATCAAATTCTTTAAGTTAAGTTCAAATTGCTTATATGAGTTTGTGTCATGAAATAATGGCCAATTACTATTAATATTAATGAATTCTGGTTTGACTTTTTTCACCCTTCAATTCTTTAAATAATCCTGGTGTGTTCTTCAAAGATTTATCCTAAATTGTGGGTTATATACAAGAGCAGTATTACTTGTTTGATTATCTGCCTGTGTGGAAATTCCAGAGGTGATTAAAAGGTCCTCTGTACATGTACTTGTGGGTACATGCACACACATAGAATTACATCTTCCCACATAGTTATTACTTACTACTCTCATTCTATCATTTTTACTTCAGTCTTCATCCTTTATCCAGAAACAAATGTTCTTTATTTTATTTTATTTTATTTTGGTACTAGGGATTGAACTCAGGGGCACTCAACCACTGAGCCACATCCCCAGCCCTATTTTGTATTTTATTTAGAGACAGGGTCTCACCGAGTTGCTGAGCACCTTGCTTTTGCTGAGGCTGGCTTTGAACTTGTGATCCTCAGGTCTCAGCCTCCCAAGCCACTGGGATTATGGCTGTGCATCACCAAGCCTGGCCAGAAACAAATTTTCTTAAGAGCCCTAAAACCAGCTATGAAACTTTCTGTTGATACAGGGAGAAGTGAAGATAAAGTAGACTCTGAGTAGCGCATAGGAAGAGTGGAAAGATTTAGTTGGAGAATATCTGGGTGATTGAAACACCATAAGAGAATGACACATATAAACTTATCACTAAAAAGCCAATTAAAGGAATGCACCAAAGATAAAAATTACCTACATCAAAATTCTCACTGGATCTATACTTAGTTAAAGCTACCTCGATCACAAAGAAGACTATCTCTACCAAATATCATCTCTGTATTTGCTCATTTTGAAAACAATATCCTTAACTCTCTTCCTCCTTTTCTTGGGGGCCCAGAGAAATATTTTTCCACCAAATGAGGGAGAAAGAATCATGTTTCAGGACCATACGTGATACTTACCATTAATTGTGGTTTACTTTATATTTACTTGTTTTGGATTCAAACTTCATAAATTCCAAAATGAGAAAAAAGGGGACTGGGTTGCTGATTATCTTTGAATTTTATAACCAAGCTTCTTGTGCTGATATGCACAAATAGAATTGGGTTATTTTTTTCAATTCAGACTGTAATTATCTAGAATTGTCTTCCACTGTGAAAATGCATAAATTTTTATAGTCTAAAATTGAACCTAGTGAATGAAAAATAAAAACCCTACTTGCAAAGGAACTTTAAGAAATCATTTACTTTCTGTAGTGCATTGCAGCCTATAGCAACAAGTGGAAGTGAGAAGAGAAAATTTCAACAAAGACAACTACATGTAACAAAGAATTCCTATTTAGGAAAACTTAAAGCATAAAGATTTGTTCACCATTTTATAAAGCTATTAAATAGAATTGATTTCTAATGCACTCAGACTACACAAGCAGAAATGTGGCTCCTACATATGGTGAGAGAATGGTCTTGGAACTTTTTAGATCAACATCAATTAGTTATGAATCTTAAACATGTACACACAAAATATGTGTATTTTTTACATAACTATGAAACATATGCACATAATTGAATTCATAATTCAACTTTTAAGAAGAATTAGATGAAGATGAAATAAGAAATATTTTGAATGTCTTGATAGTTTGATGATTCCACATTTTAATTTTATTTTATGTATTTTCTTTTTTGTACTGATGATTTAGGCCAGGGGTGCTTTACCACTGAGCCTATATCCCCAGCCCTTTTTATTTATTTTTTTAATTTTGAGCCAGAGTCTCACTAAGTTTCTCAGATTGACCTGAAACTTGAGATCCTCCTGCCTCACCCTCCTAAATTGCTGGGATTACAGAGTGGGCCACCATACCTGGAAATGCCACACTTTAAGTACACATGTTAAATTATAATATATGCTGAAGGTCAGATTGATTGTTAATGATAGTTGATATAAATTTATACTTAATATAGTCTTTATAATTTAGAATTTGGGGCTGACTTCCTGTTCTCTTGAAACAGATTGAAATTAAGGACAACTTCCTCATACTGAGAGTAAAAACTGAAGGGCTGTCTATGTGTCTTCCTTTACCCCTGGCCCCTGCCCCAGCCTGATTGAGGGAAGGCAAGAAAGCTAAGACTGACAAGTTTCTAATTAATATAGCCTGGATGAATCTACATAAGTTTATATTACCTGTTTTTTTCTATAAATTGTAACTGTTTCTGAGGGACCAGTGGGAAAAGTAATATAGCTTCATCTACCCAGTTTGAACAAACTGCATAAAATTTTATTTTTATTCTTTTCTATTGTTTGCTTATTTCTGATGGGAGTGGACAGTCAAATATAGCCAGTGAAGATGCAGGCACAGTCCTTGGGCCAAGCTGTCAGGAACAATATCTGATTAGTTAATCAGTTTTTTCTTAACCTTCTGATGTTGATGACTAACAATATTCTCATCTATGTTTTCCTATTGTTTGCTTATGTTTGCATCATTAGTATCATTTTCATTCTCCCGCTCTTTGATGCACACACATACAAACAATTCATTTTCATTATTTGCAGTAGTTATGTCCTGCAAAGTCCCTGTGAAATCTGAATTAGCAAATTCTGAAGCATGGCTCCTAGGTGAAATAAAGCAGTAGATCTCATTAAGCTTTTGGTCACATTTTCATCAACTGATTAGTGGTATATAAACTTTTAAAATTCATGTTTGTGTTTGGAGATGTATTATTTAATATCATTTGTCAAATCATTAACATTGAATTCATGGACAATAGCTCTATAACTCATGCACAAAATAAGCTGATCTAGGATACATTTTCATAGGAAGATATATTACGATCTTCTTGTATTTATCAAAACTAGACAGTTCTTCAGCACTATACTATTGGGGGCCATTTAAAAAGTAAATTATTAATCAAAGAGCCAAAATGCAATACATAAAGCACTAAAGAGACCAAAGAAAGGCATTCATTTAAAACATGAGAGTCAAAACAAGAATGCAGAGCACAAATTTGTTTGAATTTAGCTGAAAATATGTAAATGCACTAACTAACTCATTTTTTTCCATTCTGTGCATGGTTGCAGATGAACATAAACACAAATATTGGTCTTGGTGTTACAAATAAATTTTAGATAGTTAAATAAATGCAAAATTTGCTAGTGAGAATGATCAACTGCATTTGTATATATAAATATATATATATACACATGTATTTATGTGTCTCAAACGTGATTGATTTTTAGACTTTTCTGTGGTTAAATTCTGATTTCATCTGCAATGCTTTTGACTCTGTCACATATATTAATATGTATCTACACAAACACCATGTATTCAATGACATATGTATCATATTTTATACTATATTCATTATTGTGCAGACTTTCACCACAAAAGGCATTGGAATACTACAATATTTTTATAGAAATATCAGAAGTTAAAAAACTTCAATATTGTCAATTTTCGTGGTCTTACTTTTAAAGAAATGTAGAAAGTTAAAATATCATTTTCTGGTATAAAACAAATGCATTTTGCCAAAATGATTTGTGTTGAATGTGAGGCTTTATTTTGCATGAATGTATAACATTTTTATTAATTTAAAATAATTATCCCTGGTAATACAACATTTCTTGGATTAGTAAAGCAGCATATTTTAAAAGGCCACAAGACTATGAAAATCGTAAGTAAATGAAACTTTCTTTCCTTTCATGCACAAGATTTCCATCTCTACATAGTCTTTATGCCACTCAAAATCAGCATTCATTTGCAGTATTAAGTGTAGAGGTGAAAATTGTGTGTTAATATAAACTCTGGAGGGAAGAGGAAAAGATATAGTAGATGGGAAGACGGAAACAAATGAAGTTTTTCTGAAGTGTTTCAGCCTGAGAAAAAGCAGTATGTTAGAGGGATGATTTAAAACAGATACTATGATTATAAGACTTCTGAAGAGATAAAAAAATTGACATAAATTTGAGAGAGTGCGGTTGAAATTCATCAAGATAAGACAAGGTGGCTCAAAGCATTGAAGTAGAGAGCAAATAGTTTTAACTCAACTCAGTGCTTTGGTTTGGTATGGTTTGTCAACATCAAAACTCTTGTTGATATTCAGTCCTCAAGGTGACAGTGCTGAGAGATGGTAGGACTTTTAGGAGGTGTCTGAATTACAAAGCTTTCACCCTCATGAAGATTTAATAGTGCTTTCATAAGACTAGATCAATTATCATGGGAATGAGTTCTCACTTTTGGGGGACTGTACTAGTTACTGTAAGAGTGAGTTTTTATAAAGAAAGGTGGTTCCTTGTATTTTGTCCTTTCTATACATGCCCCCCTGCTATTCTGCTTTTTTATCATGTTATGATGCAGTAGGGAAGCCCTCAGCAGAAGCTGAGTAGATGTCAGTGCATTGCTCTTGGATTTCTCAGCCTCTGAAATGGTGAGCTAAAAAGTTATATTGTCTTTATAACTTACCCATTCTGTGGGTAAGAAATTCAGGGTGAAAGAAAGATGCAATATAATATCCAGTTTTGATCATAATTCTACGACAACCATCTCTCAAACACGATTGATGTTTAGATCTTTTTTTTGGTTGAATTCTGAGTCCATCTGCACCTTCTTTTAACTCTGTCATAATTTGGGGACAATTTTGAAAACTTTATTAATACTTTCTTTATGAGGAAGTAGATATTGAAAGAAAAAATTAAGTTTTGCTGAACTTCAAGTGAATTATGACATAATTAGGTTAAGCTTAAGTTTAATTGGAAGTAGGCTTTCTTGGTGTTTGAAATTGAAAAGGCTGTACAAAGTTCACAAATTGCTTGCATTAGTAAGGAGTTTAAAATCTAGCAATCAGAAGGGGATGATTCACTTAATTATATTTGTACTTTTATTATTATAACTTATGATTATATGTATGGTTCAGTGAATCAATTAATCAGTCCATTTCCCCCATGAAGCCTCACATTGCCTATACTTTCCTTATTTGATATCATTGAATTAATTTTGAAGGATTATTGAGCATTAGACCAGTGTAAGAATTGCACAGACTTTGGGCTAGATAGATCTGGTGCTTTGCCATTTAACTATATGAACCTTGTATAATTTAATTTATAATTAATAATTGGCCTTTCAACCATTTGAATGGAGATAACCATATTTGTTTTAAAAAACTACATCAAATACTAAATAATATATGCAAATTATTTGATATCTATAATGTAGTCAGAAAAATATAATTCCTTTTTAAAGAATGTCCTTTTCCTTTATTCCATCTTGGTCCTCACCTGAGGGTTCCCGGGTCACAACCGCCACCATTTTTAGATCTTAAAGAAGCTGAATTTGATATTGTAAGCATGCCTGCCAGTCTGAAATATTAGAATTGAAGCTTTAAATGGTGCTTTTAGGGTAACTCATGTAACTTCTTCAGTAACATTTCACTTTTGTACATTGCCCTGTCCTGGGCTTTCTATTGTGGTATAAATACACAATGGAGTTTTACTCAGTCATAAAGAAGAATGATTTTATGACATTTGCCAGTAAATGGATGGATCTAGAGACCATCATGCTAAGTGAAATAAGCCAATTCCAAAAAACCTAAGGTCCAATGTTTTCTCTCATACATGGAAGTTAACTCACTATAAGGGGTGGGGGAAGAATAGAAGTTCAGTGTATTAGACAAAGGGAAATGAAGGGAAGGCAGGAGGGATAAGAAAGGGAAAGACAGAGGAATGAATCCAATATAACTTTCCTTATGTACATATATGAATACGTAACAGTGAATCTCACCATTGTGTAAATCTGCAATAAATTAATATTTTAAAAGTTAAACAAATAAATTAGAAAAAGATGAATGACACTGTTCATTACCTTACAGCTAATGAGATATAATAGATATCTATAGAAAGGTAACATTTGAAATTTGGAATAAAAGAGTAGCATGGAGTATATGTCCTTCCTTTGTCAAGTCTCTGACATAATCTTAATGGAAGATGCCTGTGACTGAAATAATCATGCTGTTCATGATGACATTTGTTTTCTTCTCTGCAGCTTAGTCCATTTAGTTAAATGCTGTGAGTCCTGTATTCAATTATTCATAACATTGATGGACAATACTGTAAACAATTGCTGAATTTTGATAAGGTTTACATTATTTGAAATGATTCATTTGGTTTGCTTTGCTTTTTTGTATTGCATACATTTAAAAAATGTTTGCTGTTATAATTCAGCTACAATAAAACTAATAAATTTAAAGTGTATAATTCAATAATATTATTATATTTAAAATATGTACAACATCTCCTTCCAAAGACAGTCAATATAATTTTGACTGCATTCTATGTACATTTAATAGCTAGCATAAGATGATAGAAGACAACAATTTTGCTCTAGAATAGGAGACTATATTAAAAGTTTGCTTTTATTAATACTCCCATTTCTGGAGGTATGTTTATTTTTAGCCTCTTACCTTTTACTCCATATATAGCATATGTCAGACTGCTGAAATTTTAAATTTAACTTTTACTTTGAGCATATGGCCAAAGCTTTCCACTGTGCTTTGCTTTTATATGTTGGTGACTTGTACAGTGAAATATTACCAGCTCATTTCAAATTGGGTAATCAACAACTGTCTGCTAGTAGAAACATACATCACAGTTCACTCAAATTTGATTTGGATCAGTGACCTAGAGAAGCAACAGGCTCAGTATCAAGTATCTGAGTATCTGAATCATTTATTGTCCTATAGACAGATGGCATACCCAAAACATGATGGATTGACTGATGAGATTATTTTTGGTTGCACAATTGTACAAAAGTGATCCCCAGGGCTGGGGTTGTGGCTTAGTGGTAGAGTGCTTCCCTGGTATGTGTGAGGCACTGGGTTTGATCCTCAACACCACATAAGAATATAGAGATCAAATTAAGGTATTATGCTCATCTAAAACTAAAAGAAAAATTAAAAAGTGATACCCATTCTGTAAAAACCATATTTTTATTTTTTAATTTTGAACTTTTAGCATATGAATGTTATGCATGCATGATAGACTCATGATAGGGGACAATGGAACTGAACCACAGCTTCCAGTCAGTCATGTGATCACAAGGGTAAACAAATAATATCCTGTAGCATACTCTGTAGTTAAGCTATATTATTCAGTAGGTTAGATACTGGATGCATTTTCAGCTTAAAGTATTTTCACCTTTTAATGGTTTTTTTGGGATTTAATCCTATTGTAAGTCAAGGTGCATCTATAGTTGTGATGTTTGAATAATCAGTTTATTTCTGAACAACCTATAATTTACTATTAATTTGGTGATTCCAACACTTTTGGAGTTCTCATGTCCTATATTTAATTCCTTTATGTTCCTTGCCTCCTCCTAAGGAGTGCCATACAATAGATGTGCTATTTTTAGGTGGAAGTAATTGCAAATTTAATTTATTTTGAGAACTTCAATATATTCCTTGAGAAAAAATCAGAAGTATAGGATTGTTCCATCCCCAATAGTGCACAAAGAAGTACAAATTAGGTTATGTCATTATTTATTACACAGAATGAGAAGGTTTAAATTTTTTTGTTTATAAATTTTCTCCTTGAAGTCTATACCATATCAGAGTTTGGCATTGTCTCCAAAATAAATACATCCACAAGCACATTTTAAAAATTTTTGTCATGACAGTAGTTCTAAATTAAATAATGCTCTATCATGGGAACAAATTGCTACAAACATTCTGATGAGAGAACAGTGCAGCAAAAGGATAAAGAATAATTCAATCAAAACAATAGTGAGAAGAATATCTCATTTTTAAAAGGCACAATCTATAGTATAAGAGTTGTAAACAAAACAAGTTTCACCTAAAAGCTATTTCTAGTTCAGATAGATAAACCAGAGTAATAGGGAATGGTCTGTACTGAACCGTACATACCATACTTTTTACATTTGAAAATTTATTGCTAAAAATAGTTATTTCATATACTGATATGCAAAAGCTATTGTAATAATTATGCACATGTATGCTTTTTCCCTTTAGGTATTGTTAAGAGATCATTTACTTTCATTTTCACACACACTGTTGCTTTCATTATATTGTAATATGACAATTTTCTTTAGAGGCTCCAGTTCTTCAGTAATTTATGTTTTTGAAAGGGCTTTATAGAGAGCTTTAAAGAAATGTCAATGATCAAGATGGTTCAGATCACCAAATGCACTGTCCAAGAATAAATATTTCTTGAAAGGTATGGTAGTAAATGTCCTCTAAATAAGGTAGAGTATAGAAAATTGTGAAAGATAGTTTTAAAAAATTGGTAGGGATGATGGAAGGAGACTAAGAATAGAATTGTGACTTACGCTGTGGAATATTCTACAACAAAACTCCAAAATAAAGTAAATGCTACTACTTAGTTAAAATGTGCTTTATAACACACATTTCTCATCCACTCCCCATATATGCCAAATAGAAAAACAATTAGTTCAATTCAGTATTATCCAGTTAATCATAATTCCTACTATTTCAGCAGAGTCACTTAGTATGGAGAGAAATTATTTTGAAAAATAATAATCCACAATTATTTTTTACTAATACTAAATATGTGTGTACATATATATGAGTGTATGTACATATATGAATATATATATATATATGCATGTGTCTGAAATATTATGAAATTTTTCCAATATGTGACATAGAAACATGATTTGAGCACCAGCTTTTGGGAAGATGTCTCTACTAGACTTACTTGATATAAAGTTGCAACAAACCTTCGGTTTGTTAAAAATGCAGTATCTGTGAAATGTGATAAAGTGAAGTTCAGTAACACAAAGTATGCCTGTGTTCTCTATCCAAATGTGAACCTAGTTAAAAAGAAAACAATCTCTTCCCTTGACCCAGTTTTTCTCATCTTCAAGATTATTGATGTCTTGGGCTTGGGACTGTGGTAGGGGTTGTCCTGTGCATTTGTAGGATCATATTTTCTTTAATGTCCTTTCTGCATTCAAAGTTTGACAATGCATTTTAGCTATTGGTCACAGTTGGATAATTAAAAAGTTAGATACTTAGAGCAGGCATGGTGGGGCATACCTATAGTACTTACAGCTACTTGGGAGACTGATATGGGAGGGATCACATTAGTTGATGAATTCGAGAGAACTTGAGCTACATACCAAGACCTCCAGCTTGAAAAGAGAAAAAGTTAGGAATTTGATGTAATCTGAATAACTCTTTTGAATATAGTCATTTTTCTCTTGGAAATGGAGTTTTAAATATAATTTCTGTTGTCCATTTACTTCACTGTTATTGGCAATTAAATGTAGCTGTATCAGAAAGGTATACCAAGAGTTGGAATATATACTGTAACTGTTATAATACCTGTTCTTAGTATCAATTTTAATATTTTATTACTTCATCATGACTCCCATATAGAAAATACTAAGTATTTATATGCTCACAATCAAACTTAGTTGAAGAGATTTTTCAACTATTCTATATGTTTTGAGGACTATGATATTTCTAACATTAAAATTATATATGCAATTATATATGTAGAAATTTTGAACAACATAAGAGTGTAAAGACATAAGTAAAAGTTCTGTTCCCATTGCTGAAAAGGTAAACTGAAGCACAATACAATTTAAAATAGCTTATGCAAGCAAACAATGATTTAAAAATTGAGCAATTTCTGACAAGAAGTGGTTCAGGAGCTCCACCAAGGAAATGCAGGAGACATTTTTTAGGACAAACCCAGAAATAAAGCAAAGAAAATACTGATTGCCTGCAATTATACTGTCGGTTGTTTTATTTGGTCTATCCCTTTCGGAAAGTCCTGAGTCATATATTTATAAGTTGTTCGCTACTTTGGATTGTTTGAGCTTAAGTTTTGTTTTTCTTTAATAAAGGCATTAGCAGGAAATAGCTGAAGTCAAGTTTCATTTATGTTTGCAAATCAAGCAACATTTAAATCCATTAGGAGGACCTTTGTTTGCTCGGATCATTTAGGCCTGGCTTTTACTTTAATTTCCTTTAACACTTTTATATACAGAAATATATTGCTGTTCTTTGTCCTTCGGTTGCTCCTGTCTTCTTTGGTACTAATTAAATTTATTTTTGGAAATTCATTTAAATACATCTTCTAACTTTGTAACTGATCACACTTTTTTTGCATTATCTTGTTAGTGATTTCTTTAGGTACTACAATATACAGTGTTAATGTTTTACCACAAGTTTAGTGTTAGTATTACTGCTTAAGTCAAATATAAGGACCTTATAAATGTATAAGTCAATTCACCAATCCTATACTTCATATTATAGTTTTCATATGTATTATAATTACATACATTAGGGCTGGAGGTGTAGCTCAGATATAGAGTTCTTTGTTGCATGCATGAAGCCCTGGGTTCAATCTCTGGCACTGCAAAAACAAACATAAACAAATAAATAAAATGCATTGATTATAAATTCTACAATAGGTAGTTCTAGATAATTTTTCTTTAACCAATCATATATATTTGCATATATGGAATTTATAATGACGTATATATTTACCATTCTAGCACAATTCATTCTTTCCTAAAGATTTAAATTCCTATCTTGTATCATTTCCATTTAGCTTGAAGCTATCCTTTATTATATTTTATTGGCAATACAGTTCTACTGCTGATGAATCTTTTTGTATTTGTTTTTCTCATATGTATTATTTACTACTCATTGTGTTAGGATATTTTCTCTGGATGTATATTTCTGTGTTGATTTTTCTTTCTTATTCAGCATTTTAAAAATGTTTTCCCACTGTCTTTGGTTCTTCACTATTTTTCCTGATGAGAGCTTGGTTATCTGAATTTTCTGTCTTTCTTTCTCTCTCACTCTTTCTCTTATTTTTGGCAACTTAAGTTTGATAGACCTTAGAATGGTTGTATTTGTATTTATTCTGCATGGTATTTACTGAGCTTCTTGAATTTGTAACTTCATGTCTCTAGTCAAATTTAGGAAATGTTTGTGTAGTAATTTTTCAAAAATTTTTGTTGGCCTGCTCACTCTTTTCTATACTTCTGTAATTCTAATTATGCCTGTCTTAGACTTTTTCATATTGTCACAGAGACACACAGACTAGTATAGTTTTCAAGTTATTTTTTCTCACTGTTCTTCATATTGAACATTTTCTAAATTTCTATTTTGAAATTACCTCTTCTCTTATCTGTTTTCATTGATAAGCCCATCCAGGGAATTTTTATTTGATATACTGTATTCTTTCCAACTCTAGCCTTCCTTAGTTTGTTATTGTTTGTTTGGATCTCGTTAAGTAGCCCAGGCTGGCCTCAAAATTGGAAGTCTCCTACCTCAATCTCCTGAGTAACTGGGATTACAGGAATACATGGCCATTCCCAGAGACTTTCCATTTAGTTCCTTTTCATGGCTATTTTTCTTCTGAGATTTCCCACATTTATTTACACCCTTGAAAGTAGTTACAGTACCTGCTTTAAACTCTGATCTGCTAATTCAAACATCTAGTTCATGTCTACATTGATATCCCACAGGATATCTTTTCTTTTAAGTATATGTCATGTTTTTGTATTTGTTTTTGTTTTTCATATGTCCAGTAAAATTGAAATTTTATCTTGGACATTGTGATTATACATCTGCATAGATTCTGAATTTTTTATATTCTTTCAAAAAGTATTGATTTTTTTTCTTGTGTTTTTGTAGGTAGAAATCAAACTTTGTCTGATTTCTAGTAGTAAAAAACTTAAATTTTTGTTCAATTTCTTTAGTCCTAGCTGGGCTGCTAGATTCAACTCCACACATGTATAGTTAAGCAGAATATCAGGGTAGAATAAGATTTATATTCAGAATTAGTAGGACATTCTGTATGACTGTCTTATTGGTATTTTCTCCATTTCTGGGCATATTATTTAGTTAATATATGCCCTATTCTCAACTTCTTTAAGGCAGTAAGACTATAGGTTTATATACAAGTTGTAGCTAACCAATGGATGTGTAGTATTGTCTGTTCTAAGGATCAAAAAATAAAACTGGGAAACTCACTGACTGATGTTGGCATTTCTCATCTTATAAGTGTAGAGTTCTCAAATTCTACCTGCTTTTTTTCATTCTGTATTGCCATAATTTTTTTAATGTTTTGTTTGAGCTCATAGGTGTTATCTGCAAAAGTGTTAATTAATAGGAGCCATTCACTATTATTAGAAGTAGAACTACCCCATAAATTAAATGATGTAATTCTTTTATACTGTTTAGAAAAATGTCATTCATAGAGTTAGATCTCAACAACTGAGCCCAATATTGTTAAATGTGCAATCAGTCTTAAGTACTGCCTACATTCTCTAGTAATTATTCTGTCTTCCTAACCCCTGGATGTAGGTCATGTTCCAACATGACACAAGGTCATTTACCAATAAAGATATATACTATATGCATAGTACAAAATGGTTCTTTTAAAATAAAATTTAGAAATGTTCTCTGAAGATATTAATCATCAAATTTAAGCCAAACTAGCCAAACAATTAGACAGTTCATTTAATTTACTTTGTCAGACAATTTGTAAAAGAAATGATTACTGCAATGCTTAAATGAGTTCTAATTGGCTTGCCTATGCAGAAATAATTTCATTACTCTTCTACAAGTTGGTCATGTAAATTTTGTAAATTAAACCTTTCATATTATAAATCCACATACACTTGTGAAATTAATAGAGTGATCCTTTGAATCCTTACACATTTCCCCATTATTAACATCTTGTAAAACTATAATACAGTGTTATAGCCAGGATGTAGACATGGATACAGAACAGTTTTAAATACATGGAGCCATTGTGATATGCTTTTTAAAAATCTTATTCATCTCAATTTTTTCAGTGCCTGACAGAATATGTACCACATGATAAGTACATAATTTGTTAAGTTAAAAGATGAAAAAATGAATTCACAAATGGATGAATGAATCAAGACAGCATGCTTTTCCACTGGTACTCATATTTCTATTTTTAAATATTTTTAGTTTTATATAAACCAGAATATTTCCTGACATAACAGAAGATAACATAATCCTCTCCATTTCTGCGACCAGTACTTTCTCCACTGGCACCTCCCACCTACTCCCCTCCCTCCACTCCACCAATTCCTCTACAATCCATTTAAAGTTTACTTTACTTTTCTTTTCCTTTTTTTAAAACTAGTGTCCTTTGGATAGACCCAAGGCCGAGACCCATCATGCCACATCTATGCATGCAGGTACAAAAGTTTGGTCAGATTCATTCAACTATTATTCCCTTTTCCTGTCTTCTGCTTTTTCAATCCCCTTCATCTACTCTACTGATCCTTTCCTCTATTTTAATGAAATTCCCTCTCACTTTTTTTCCTTTTTATTTATATTACCCTTCCCCCCTTATTTTGGATTAACTTATTTAAACTTTGACTTTCTGGGTCTGGTTTATTTCACTTAGCATGTTAGTTTTCAGTTCCATCCATTTACTGGGAAATGCAATAATTTAATTCTTCTTTATGACTAATACTCTATTGTGTGTGTGTGTGTGTTTGTGTATGTGTCTGTGTGTGTGTGTGTGTGTGACATTTTCTTTATCCATTTATTCATCTTCTGAAAGGTACCTAGGTTGGTTCCATAGCTGACTATTGTGAATTGTGCTACTATAAACATTGATGTGGATGTATCATAGTAGGATACTGATTTTTAAGTCTTTTGGATATATGATGTAGTTCCATTCCACTTTTATGATTTTTTGGGGAGTTAGGGTTAGGAAGCTGGTTCCAGGGCCAACATGCTGAAAAGATGGGACTACATTTTATTCTAGTAGTTGCATGGTTTCTGTTCTAATTTCTTGGTCTTTGGTCCACTTTCAGTTGAGTTTCTGTGCATGGTGAGAGATAAGGTTTAAATTTCATTCTTCTGCATATGGGTTTCCAGTTTTCCCAGCACCATTTATGAAAAAGGCTATCTTATCTCCAATGTATGCTTTTGAAAATTTCATCTAGTATAACTGTATGTATGTGTTTTTCTCTGTGTCTTCTATTATATTGGTCTTTGTCTTTCTATTATATTACATTGGTCTTTGTTCTGCTGTGAGTAAAAGACATGAATAATTTTAGAGGAGGAAAAGTTTATTTTGGGGCTCATGGTTTCAGAGTTCTCAGTCCATAGATAGCTGGCTCCATTCTTTGGGGCTCAAGGTGAGGCAGACTGTCATGGTGGAAGAGTGTGGTGGAGGGAAGCAGTTCACATGATGATCAGAAAGCAAAGAGATTCCACTTGGCAGATACAAAATGCATGCCCCCCAATGTCTACCTCCTCCAGCCATATCCTATTTGCTTTCAGTTGCCACTCAGTTAATTCCCATTAGTGGATTAATTCATTGATTAATTTAAGGCTCTCATAACCCAGTCATTTCACCCCTGAATGTTCTTGCATTGTCGTGACCATGAACTTTTGAGAGACACCAAATATCTAAACCATAACAATCTTCACGCCTGCTTTGGGGCCTATAACATGCTGTTTGGTTATTAGAGCTCTGTAGTATAATTTGAGGTATGGTATTTTGATGCCCCCTGCTTCATGCTTTTCATCAGAATTGCTTTTTCTATTGTGGGACTTTTATTTTTCCAAATGAATTTCAGAACTGCTTTTGCTATACTATGGAATAAATTGAGGATTGGCATTAATTATTCTTTAAAAGTCTGGTAGAACTTACCTGAGAATTTATTTGGTCTTGGGCTTTTTTTTATTGGAAGTCTTTTGATAGTTGCTTCAGTTTCATTACTTGATATTGATCTGTTTAAGTTTTCTATATTTTTATGGTTCAATTTGGGTAGGTCTTATGTCTCTAGGAATTTTTCAATATCTTCAAGATATTCCATATTGTTAGAGTATAAAATTTCAAAACAACGTCTGATGATCCTCTGTATTTCATTAGGGTCTGTAGTGATATTTCGTTTTTCCTCTTGAATTTAGTTAATGTGATTGTTTTCTCTCAGTTTTTGGTTTTTTGGTCTAAGGGTTTATCAATTTTGTTTATCCATTTTAAAAAAACTGTTTGTTGATCTTTTGTATTTTTTTGAATTGTCAATTTTATTGATTTCATCTCTGATTTTAATAATTTCCTTTCTTCTTCTGATTTTGGTTTTGGTTTGTTCTTCTTTCTATAGGGTCTTCATAATTAATGTTAGATTATTTATTTGGTACCTTTGTATTCTTTTGAAGTACGAACTCAATGGTATGAACTTTTCTCTTACAATATCCTTCATAGAGTCCCAGGGATTTTGATATATTGTATCAATATTTTCATTTACTTCTAAGATTTTTTTAATTTCTACCCTGATTTCTTCTGCTGTTCACTCATCATTCAAAAGTATGTTATATTGATTTCTAATTTCATTCCAGTATGATCCGGTAGAATGCTCAATGTGCTTCTGAGAAGAAAGTTGTTGATAGATGAAATATTCTATAGGTGTTTATTAGGTCCATATTAATAATTGTACTTTTTAGTTTTGTAGAATATTTACTTAGTTTATATCTGTATTATTTATCTAGTGGTGAGGGAAGTGTGCTAAAGTCATCCTGTATTATTGCATTGTGGTCTATTGGATTCTTAAATTCAAGAGGGTGTTTTATATGTATGCTGATATATCATTTTTGAAGCATAAATATTTACAATCATTATATGTTGTTGCTTTATGATTTCCTCAAGCACTAAGAAGTGATCTTCTTTGTCTCTTCTGATTAAAATTGACTTGAAGTCAACTTTGTCTTATGTGTGAATAGTAACCCCTGCTTGTTTACAAGTCCTATTTGCAGGTGTGTCTTTTCCTATCTTTTCATGCTCAGTCAGTGAATGTATTTACTTGTGAGGTGACTCTCTTGCAGAGAGAATATTATTGCATCTTGCTTTTTGATCCAATCTGCCAATTTGTGCCTTTTGATTGAAGAGATTAGACCATTTACATTCAATGTTTTATAGACATGATTTTATTTTCTGCCATTTTGATTTCTTTCTGATGTTTAATATGGACTTTATTCTCCTTTAATTCACCATTCTTATAATGTAATTCATCTCTGTGCTGTTTTTT
>JAJEJO010004359.1:0-17073 GCA_020662805.1 Glaucomys volans
GCGAGGCTCTAAAATAATTCTCCTGGAGAAAGACATGAGGCAGCAGTGGGGGAGGGACCTTCTCTCCGTCCCTGAGAAGTCGTGCTTTCCAAGTGCTCGCTCCCAAATGCCTGCAGATGGGGACAGGAGTTCACATGGCTAGCTGAGAAGGGGCGTGAGGGTGCCCAGCCTCCTGGCATTGACATCCCAGGCCCTGTTCTCTGTCCTTGTCTCCTGGTCATTAGGTGCCCTGCAAGGAGGAAATCTGGATAGCAATGCCTTTCTCTCCCTGAAGGGGGCACACCTACCCACGTTCTATCTGCAGGATGGACATGAACTCCCACCACTGTGTTCCTCCGAGATTTAGATCAGCAAGGATGGTACCCAGCTCCAGGGAGCCAGGAGTCTCCAAATCGTTTGCCTCCTGCCCCTACTTTGTCTGGCTGGTGGGGTTTTCTCTGGGACCCTCGTGGGTCTGTCTTGTGTGGTTTACTTCTCTATGGTCCCCTGTAGGGGGCGCGGTTCCCTAGATTGAGGGCTGGACTAGGAACTAGCCTGACAGTTTGGAGTCTAGCAGAAACTGTCCCACAGCAGAGAGGCTCCATCATGGGAGGCAGAGTCCAGCTCTGCACCCTCGCCACACACACACACACACACACACACACACACACCCTGATCCACCTCAGCTCTCAGAGAGGGCCCCATGGCAGCATATGGCACCTCACCAGCTCACTGCTGCCTTGGATGTTGAGTCTTATTTTACCATGTGCATGGCCTTAGTAAGGGCAATCCTCTTGGTTTTGGTCAGTATTGGTGATTGAACCCAGGAGCACTTTACCACTGAGCTACATATCCAGTCCTTTTAAAAAAATAATTTATTTTTGAGACAGTGTCTTGCTAAGTTGCTAAGGCTGGCCTCAAACCTGCAATTCTCCTGCCTCAGCCTCCCAAGTCACTGGGATTACAGGCATGAGTTATCAATCTGACAGGCAATTCTTTCGATTTCTCAGGGAATACTGGAGAAGGTTCAGGGTGTGGAAGAGTTAGGAGGGTGAGCAGAGATGATTCAGGACAGCCCTCAATTCACAGAGTTGGGACAGCAGATCCTCCAAGTTGTGGGGACTAGGTCAGCCATGGCCAGGGTTCCCATAAAAGGCCAAGTAGAGCTTTATGACTAACCTCATCTGCAGTGCAGGTAGTCACAAGGGAACACTGCCCCAGGGTTGACTGAGAATGGACTCCTGAGGGTTGGAAGTGGCCATCAGACCTGGGTGGGGTACCTTCCCTCATAGCAGGATGACTGACTTATTTGGTGACATGGGGGGAAGCTGACAGTGCTAGGGTGACAGGACAGTGAGGCCAGGGTCCCTTAGCCCTGCATTCGTCTCACCTTGCACAGGCTGGCAAGCCTCTAGACCTCAGGCGTGCCTCCATCAGTAGCCAGGAAGGTACGAGAACCAGTTCCCCTGCACCCTCATCTCACATGCGTCCTGTGGAGTAGCTGCTTCCAGAGTCGTTCTCACCTGCCCTCAAACTGGAGCCAGACAGAGGCCCGGCCCAGCTCTGTGTGCATGGCCCCCATTTGTCACTCAAAGCTGCAGGGAGGGTGGTGCCTCTGTTAGATGTCTGCACTGAGCACAGAGGAGGAAACTAGCTGGGGTTGGCGAGGAACCTTCCCAGAGGAGAGGACACTGAGCCAAGTCTTGAAGGATATAGGTGGGGTGGGGGAGGCGTGTTCAGGCAGAGGAAGCAGCATGTGTGGAAACAGGGATGGGAGGAAAGAGGAGTACAGGACTCAGGAACACTGAGTGCTGGGTGAAAGGGTGGACTGGGAAGCATTTCCTGCTGCTGAGGAGGTGGGGCAGCAGGGCAGGAGGAAAAGAAGGGAAGGGGTGTCCATGGGATGGTCAGAGCTCTCCGCCATGTGCACAGAGCAGCTGCTGCCTCACCTGTCTCCCAAGCCTCCCTGCCGTCCCCTGGCATGTCACTCTTGCTGGAATGCCAGATGAGATGCTGAGGGGCCTCCCTGGTCCCAGCTGGGAGGTTTCCATGACCTTCACTGGCCTCAGTAGGCTAACAAACTAGAGGAGGCCAGAATGTAGCCGGGGGTGTAGGTTTTTCAATGTTTACATCACTAGACTGAGACCGAGGAAATCTTCCTCATTTCTTACATGCACATGAATGAAAGAAAACAAGCTGAACTACGCAGGCCCCTCCTCAACCTTTCCTTCTGGTGCACACTATGGAGGCCATACCTGTAATGGCGAGTGTCCCGGATGGGCCTGTCTGGGCTCAGCTTGTCGCTCTCCAGCTGGTTGAAGGCGTGCTGCCTGTAGGGGTCCTCTCCAGGCTTCAGCTGCTTGGCAGACAAGTATGCCTTCTCATCAAAGCCTTTTGAGGGTGTTCCTGTCACCTGAGACAAAGGTCAGCATCAGAAGGGGTACAGGCAGCAGGGGTTCCACTGTGTGTTGGGGGCTTAGTATGTCCAGGTGTTAGCCAACTGCTTTGCCTCATTTGTACCTTACCCTGGCTCTCCCCCATTGTACAGATGAGGAAACTGAGGCTGAAGAGACTTTTTTTAAAAGTGCCCCAGAGGAGAGCTACTAAGTCATAGGTCTGGATTCAAATGGGTCATTCTGAGTCTAAAACCCATACTCTCAACCAAACTCTTTGGAGAGGATGGGTCTTGGAGGGCACCAGCCTCCCAAGACAAAGTGTCCTAAGAGCACTAGAAACCGGAGTGGAGACTGCCAAGCACATTAGATTGACCCTCTCTTGGGGATAAATGTGGGCCTGACACTGGGCTAGGCGCATCGGAGGTGCTGCACCAGTGAAACCCCAGGACTTGGACAAGCTGCAGCAGACAGAACCACCCATATGGACAAGCAAATGCTCACAGCTAATGCCAGAGCCACCAGAACTCAATGCACCATGCAGCCTCTGTACGACTTCCGCTTGCTACTGAGGTGGTCCCATGTCAGATCCACCAGATCACTGGCATTAAGTGCTGGGGAATGAGGGATGGTAGATACCACAGCCCAGCCTCTCCCTCCTTAGCCGCACCCTACCCTGTGCTTCCAGAGTCCCCAGTGAGAGACACTGGGAAAAGACACATCAGAGATGAATGCATGGATGAATGCATCCTGACATCTTATTACTGGAACCGAACTTCTGGCCAGATGTTCCCGAGTGCCATGAGATATCGACTCTGAGTGCATTCCAACTCCAACCCTTCTGCCCAATCTGCAGCCCTGGGCAGGGGTTCTGGCCCCTGAGGAGCAGGAAGGAGAGTTCAAATCGTCCATTCACAGAACCCTAGCGTGAAGACTGTCACAGGCCTAGTCCTAGAGGAATGGTCCAGCAAGGCAGCTGGGCCTGTTGGAGAGGGGACCCTGAGTGGGGTGACACCAGCAGCCAAGTCCCCATGTCCCTCTAGAGCCTCTCTCCCCGACCTCCCTGTGACTTTCCTGGCCGGGAATACTAAAGGTCTGGCGAGCTCAGCCCTCCTGAAGTGGGGCCACTCTGCAGGGCTGAGACTTTTTCAGGAGGCCTCCTATGAGGACAGCCTAGAGGGAGGTTCATGAGAGCAGATCCTGCCGGGAAGATTCTGTGTCCCACGGGCCTGGCCCCATGCTAGCTACAGATGCTCAGGATGTGTGTGCTGAGGGTGACACAGGTGCAGATGTCACCCTGCAATATTCTGAGTTGGTGTCATGCCAGGGACTGAGCAGATGGGAACAGCCCTGCCCCCTATGGTCTCAATATCCATTTCAGGAAAGACAGAAGGGAGAAAGGAGGGCGAGAAGTGTTCTGGCTTGAGCCCTGGATTGCCAGAAGAATCCAAGTTGTCCAGCTCAGAGAGTGAGTCTGGAGAGGACAGTGGTCCTTTGTGTCCCTCCCACCTGGGTAATAATGGTGCTAGTGCTGTCCCCACCCTTCCTCCCAAATCTGGGTCAGAATGGAAAGAAGCCTCCATTTAATGGCTGAGGAGCTAAAATTAAAGAAAAACTGCAGAGGAATGAGTTTTTGAAGCTCCCAAAGGGAGAGTATATCACTTCATTATCTTGCAAGTCAACTGTGGGAAATAATCATGTTTATTTATTTAGGCTCTATGGCCGCTCTGTGGGTTCAGAAAACCTCTGAGTCCTCATCTCATACTCACGACTGCCAGATAAACTTGGTGCAGAGCCACCCATCCCCCAGGTGCTGGGGCACCCGCCTGCTTCCATGCATTTGGGTCCCCTCAGCATCCATCCATTCAGGAGTGCTTGGACTCACTGGCTCGCTCACTCACTCGCTCAGCAGAGCTCTGCTAAGCACCACCTGTGTGCCAGGAAGTGGGAGGAATGCTTCCAGGCTGTTCCCTGGCCTGCCATCCTCACACACCTCACTCACAGCTCCCTCAGGCCACAGAGCATGTGGAGAATGTCTGCTCATGCTCCAACTCTCCAGAAAAGGCCCCATCTAGTGGAGTTGGACACCTCAGAAGTGCCATCATGGAAGTCCATGGCTCCCTCTCACAGGCCCAGATCTGTGGAGTAGCCCAACGCTCCTCCAGGTGGCCCAGGGTCTGTGGTGAGACACTTCCGCTATGAGACAACTTGTGAAGGAGGGTGTCATGGAAACACCAGGCCCACTCCCTTCCAGAGGTCTCAGCTCTTCTTTATGGTGACCCAGCAACTCCTTGTGTTTATAGCTGAAATGTCAGTTGGCCCCGAGTCAGCTAACAGAAGGACAGACTGAGGATGGGTGGGATGGGGCTCATGGGGATACCATGGCCTCTGCAGGTCTTCCTCCCTCCCCAGCCTAGTCCAATCACCACCCAGAGCCCTGGGACCTCTGATGTCTAAGTACCAATTCACATCCCTGGACCCTAACTCAGGCTCTCTCAGGCTGAGTTCCTGCTTTTGCTTTTTCAGTGCCCTTCTTTGACCTTGACCTTTTAGGTCTTTGACTGTCCCATGGATGCCTCTAACTCAGTACCTCAAAACAAAGTCCCCACTCTCCTCATGCAGCTGCTTCTGTAGTCCTGGGTGCAGAGATGGGTAGTTCCAACACTGTCCTCCAATTCAACATTGTCCTTGATACTGCTCCATGATCTGCAGCCTCTACTCTGGGTATTCCCAGGTGGTACCCCATGGATATACCATTAGTATTAACTCAACAAATATTTCTTGGAAATCCACTGTATGCAGGCACTGTGCAAGAGGCTGGGAATATGGAAATAAGCAGGATGGCCCCCAGAAGAAGAGCCTAGGAATCTGGCCCCTTCCTTGCCCATCCTATGCCAAGCATGGCCATGGAGGGTCAGGAAGAAACTCCCACCTCAAGCTGAGAGCACAGAAGCTAGAGATCTTACCCCAGAACCTCAACCCACCCCAACCAGTGGGGGCAGTGACCAGTGAATGCTGCCACCTTCTAAAAAAGAATGGAGAACTGCTATCTCCCTTTTCTGTTCATGTCGCTAACAGCATAGCGGGGAAGAGGGAATAAATGTGTCCTCTGGCTCTGGGCTGCAGGACATCAGGAGACAGAGCTGAACTGGATAGAGACTGGAGATCCTGGGCAGGGAGCCCAGGATCCCTTTCTGGAGTGGGTGAGGTGCTGTGGCTGTTGGTGGAATCCCCATGTCAGGCTGGGGCATCTGTGACACGCACCGACTTTGCCCTCTCCTCTTACTTTGGCTAGAAGGTTGAGTGCTCATCTGTGAGCCCTTACCACCTGGCACACAGTGGGTAGCTCAGCAGGTGCTTCCTGAATAAGGGAATGGATGAATGAACGAACAAATGAATGAATATCTAAATACTGTCCCTGCTCTCAAATTACTGTATCAGTGAGAAAACAACAGCAAATGAATGGGATCCTCCCACACATCACATGCCTTCAGTGACCTCTCCTCAGACAGTACAAGCCCTGGACTCATAGTGGCCCATGTGACAGGGTGTCCTGTCACTCTGCGGGACTCAGCCTCCACTCTTATCCTTGCTTGCTCTGCTCCAGCCACACTGGCCTCCTTACTGTTCTGTAAGCCCTCCAGGTACCTTCTCCTTAGCCCTCTGATTCTTTCTGCCTTCCTTCTGGAAGGTTCTTCTCCCAGATGTCTGCATGGCTCACTTCTTCACCTCCTGCAGGGCTCCACCCAACACTGCCTCCTCTGTGAGCCTCCCCAGCACTTGACCTCCACCTGATCCCTGCCTCCACCACCTCACTCTTCCTCATAGCACTCGTCCCCATCTAATATTCTGTTCGTATTTTGCTTATTTATTTTGTATTTTTGGCCACCTCTTGCTGCAAGATTATGTCACCAGAGTACAGATTGTTTGCTTTTTTTATACAGGATCCCAAAGCCCATGATAATGTCTGTGTGATCACAGGCTCTCGAACATAATTGCTAACGAATGACTGAGTGACGAGTGATTGTCACCCCCACTCCCACCTCCAAACACACACACATTTGTCCAAACGCAACACTTGAATCTCAGGTGACTCAAGCAGGTGACCGGGCAGTTTTTGCCTACCTTAGGGATCTTCCTCTCCACTCACATGCTCCTAGCAAAGCTGTCACTTACTGTCCCCCATCCCATCCACACCCAAGCACTGCCACAGGAGTGAGCACCAGACTGGGGCCAGCCAATCTTATCACTTGGGCCTCCAGACACAGCCACTGGTTCAGGAAAGGTCATTAGATTCAATACTGGGCCAATCAGAATCTTCCCTGAGGCTTTTCTATATGATGAGCCCTTTTCATCAATTCTGCTAAGCTTGGGAAATGAGGATCTTCTTGTCCATCACATGGGAAATCTTGTCTGGAAAATGAAATCAGGAAGAAACAATAGGAACCAAGAGATGGAAAGACCGAGCTCTGACAGTATCGTGTGGGTCCTTAGAGTTGAGTCATCTCTCTCGCAGCCTCTCCATCCCTCTATCTACCTAACTACCTATTTAAATCAATTTTTATTCCTTTCTTTCTTCATTTTTGATTTCTCTCCTTCCCTCTCTTTCTGCTTTTTCTACTTATTAAACCAGTTTGAGTTGGATGTCCCACTCCAGTAACCCAAAGCTCAGAGATATCATTCCTTTCATCCTCTTACTGAATAGAAGACCATTCTCCAAGAGCAAAAACCCAAAACCCAGCAAATGAGCACCAATGGCAATGGCCATGACCATTGACCAATGGTGGAGCCATCACTCCGAGCTCTCTGGCTGGTCTCTGAATTTGGCCCACCCCCTGGAGTCCAAGGCCATGTGGGACATTCCCAGGGCTCCCTGGTAGGCAAGGACTGTGTTCAGGCCTTGGGGTGGGGGTTCCATCTGGACCATGCTGAAGAGCTCCTGTGTTGCCATGGTGAAGAATGAGCTCTGGGAGCTGGTGAGTGACAGCCTGAGGAGCCTCCCACATCCTTCCAGCCCCCTGCAGAGAGTTCTTGGCTGAAGTTTAGGCTGTGACTCCCTCCCCAGGCTTGGTCCTTTTAGGGAGTGCCAAATCCAGCACTTCCGCATCCAATAAGGTCCATCACATCTGAAATTGTTTAAGTTGAAATAATGACTGTGCTCTATAAAATGGGAAGAATTACTTCTCATCTTGAAAGTTGTTTGTTTTTTTTTTCCCAGTCCATCATTTCGATTAAACTTTGAGACTTGCCTGACTTGCTTCAGTTTTTTTCCAGCTAGATTTGCTTATTGCTTCTTGGATTGCTAAATTTAGGAAACAAACAGCAAAAGGGAAGTTTTAAAATAAGAAAGGAAAATATTTTCCATGTCATTTTCGTCAAGAACAGTTCAACCCCAAACCCCAAGCCTTGTAAACTTTCTCTTAAAACATACACATACTGCTAAATTTTAGATTTAAACAACTCCAACTCCTTTTAAATAATTGCTGCCCAATTTCCTTTTACTGCCAGTAAAACAGGTACCTGCTGGGCTTGCCTTTCACTAAATTTCAATGAAACTGCAAATAAAAAGGCTTTGGCCCTACTTTTATAGATGGCTCCTGAGTTTTTTTCTGAGTCTGCTATAAACCCAAAACACCTGGTGAACAAAATGTGCTTCCCAACCACTCCCCAGCCTCTGGGAGCAACATCTCATCCGATGCTGTGTCCCAAGCTGAAACCTGCCATTCCTACAAGAACTTGGAAGCTGAGCACATGATTCAAGTTCTCAGAGCTCAAGGTCTCAGACCCTTCCAGATGAAAAGCCGGGTCCCCAGGGCCTTCCTGAGACCTACCAATGCTCTCATCCAACCAGATAAGATGTAGTGGTGGCAAAGAGCCAAGATCTTCAGGTTGGGCACAGAGGACCCCTGAGTAGAGTGTCAAGGGTCCTTGAGGGACCTGCCCTCCATGCGTCCCCATTTTCCTTTCCCCATTGCCTCAGAAGCAGCAGTTATAGTGGCAGCCAACCTGGGCTCTGAAGTCTGATGGCCTGGGGGTGGAATGCCAGTTCTTACTGCTCTCTGACCTTGGAGTTACTTTCCCTTTCTGAGTGTGCCTTTTCATCTGGAAAAAGGGGAATTATCATAAGATTAAAGAAGATTTATATACATATATATATCAGCACAGGCCTGGCACGTATACTGTAATCTTTATTATTATTACTGTGTGCTTTTTTTTTTTTTTTTTAATCAATGGTTCTTAGCCTTGGCTGCACCTTTGAAGTGCCTAGGAAGATTTTAAAAATTCTGATGTCCAGGCCATACTGAAGACCAATTCAATCAGAGTCACTGGGGAGGCAGGGAGAAAAGGATCAGGTGTTCTGAACACTCCAGGTAACTCCAGTGTGATACCAAGGCTAAGAGCAGATGCATGATGGTGAGGGACTGTCAGGCATGGCTGCTGGAGTCACAGGAACCCTAAGGGGGACCTTCGAGGCCATCTCCTTGCTCCTTCCTACCGAGCCTCTCCATGATCTTGGTTTCTGGCCTCTGTTGGTTCTGTTCTGGAGCTTCACCATCAGCAGAGCCAACTGCAACTCAGCTTGAGCCTAGTTACTATGGAAACCCTCTGCTTCCCAGCACTTCCGTCCCACAGGCCTGGGAGGCTCTCGTTCAAAGACATATCAAGGGGCAGAGAATAGGGGCTGCTTTGGGGACACCCACCAAATGCCTCCAGTTAGGTTTCCCACCACATCCTAATATCACTCCTCCAGGGATGCTGACAACCACCCAGTTTTATGACAACTAGTGGTTTCACCTAGAAAGTTCTTGTGTGCTTGTCAGTTCCAGTAGTTCTAGTGGTCCCACCAAGAAAGTTGGGGGAGACTCCTTGCCCAATTCTTTAGGGAGCCAAGCCAACCAGGGTCCTCTATCCAAGGCTGGGTCAGGCATCAAGTCACCACTCTGGACAGTCTCTACCCAGATCCAGCAGGTCCAATGGGCTCCCCCGTGCTCCACTTCTCACCTCTGCCTAGCCCATTCTGCTGGGAATGGAAGGATTCTAGGGAGTCGCTGGAGATTCTTGGTGCGAGAGCTCATTTTCCACCTGCATTTCAGTTTATCCATCTTGGTAGAGCATGCCTGAGTCTGTGAAGGGCCCCAATCCTGCCTTACTTCCCAAGCCACTGTGGCCGAAGCCCAGGGGAAGAGACAAATTAGGGCCACTGTTCATTGAGGGTCTGCTGTACATTAGGTGCTGTGATATTTCTTTCTCCAAATACTTCTATAAAGTAGGTGTTCCTACTCATATTTTATGGAAGAGAAAACTGAGGCCCAAAGAGGTTCAGTAACATGCCCAAGGTCACGCAGTGGCTGTGTGACTGGGATGGAAGTGGAATGGAGGCTGTCTGGCCACAAAGCTTAGCACAAAGCTGCCTCTGTGTCTTCAGACTGCAGCTAGGCCCAGATGTGCCCGGCACTCCTTTCCAATTCTGAGCTCCTTAGCTTTAAGACAGGCCAGCTCCTGGTGCCCAACCCAAGCCCAGACAAGTGAGGTTGGAGGCTGGCTCCCTCCTTGGCTCAGGGAGCAGAGCCTCGGTTGATGGCTCAGATGAGGCCTTGCTCAATGCTGTCACCTCTTGGCCTGCACACAGGCTTGGAAACACTGCTCTGCTTAAGTGGCTCAAAAGAACATGGAAAAAGGGAAAAATACAAGAATTTGTGTTACTCAAACCAAACCAGTACACAGCCAGACTTTCCTGGATCAGCCCGGGCCCTCCTGGTTCTTCCCAGCTGGGGACACCCTCTGGGTTCTGATGACCCTCACCACAGATACATCAAAGGGGAGACAAAGCCAATTCCCACTTAGGGTCTTGTCTGACCAGTCATAAGGATCCCCCAAACAACGTGGCCACACTTGGTGAGGGAGGTGAGCAGAAAGAACTGCCGAGACAGGGCGACCTCAGGGTTCCCCAGACCCAACAAATATCCCTCATCCAGCTTTTGGTGCAGGTCAGCACCTGTTGTGTTGTAGGTCACAGGGCAAAGGACAAAGGTCAGCATGCTGTCATTGGCTGTCGGTGTCTCACAGTCGCAGTTATTGAACTTGGGCCTGCCAGGTATTAATAAATGCAATAAAGGGCCACGAGATACACAGAACGTGCAGCATGACTGCGGCAGGGTGGTGACAGCAGGTCAGGACCACCTAAGCCAGGGTTAAATTCCACCCCCTAGAACTCAGTCAGGCCCTGGTCCAGCCAGTCATCTCAACTTAGAACACTCTTCAGACAAAGAGCCAAGTCAGAGGAGTGGCTGATGGGGCCCAGCACTGACGTCAGGGGGCAAATCTAGAAATACATTTCCCAGGTTTTGTGACTGATAACTAAATGGTGAGGTTATACTTCTCACAAAAATGTCCCCCAAAGGCCAAAGCAGGACAGAAGCAGACTTTCTGAATGAGATGAAACATCAAGAGAAGAGGGAGAGGGGAAGAACTGGGGGAAAAGCAGTCGCCTTGTGGGATTTCCTTTGGGTGTCTGCCATGGTTGGCGGCCCTTCCTGAATTTATGTTGAAACTTAATCCCCTTTGAGGTGGAATTAAGAGGTGGGGCCTTTTGGGAATTGAGGAAGCCCTGTGACTGGATTAACGTCCTTATCGAAGAAGCTTCAGAAAGAGTTTTTGCCCCCTTTTGCCCTTCCACCTTGTACTGACCATGTAGGGGCACAGCACTCTCACTCGGGAGGGTGCAGCAACCAGGCGCCATCTTGGAAGCAGAGAGAACAGGCCTCATGATGCACCAAACCCACCAGGGTCCTGATTCTGGACTTCCCAACCCTCAGAGCTGTGAGTTAAGTTTCTGTTTATCAGCTACTCAGTCTACACTATTCTGTTATAGCCATACAGACTAAGACAGGGGCCACTGCTAGTTCAGGTATGCCTTGTCCCCTCAAGAGGACCATGCCCCTGGACTGGCACCTCCCTCTCCCTGAAGCCCAGCATTTTATCAAGTTTCAATATACAAAGCTGCCGTAAGATCTGGAAACAGGGATAATACACATATTTTTAACAGATAAAACTCTTTTGATTACTTTTGGGACATACTAAAGCCACAGCTTATTTGATGAGACATCAAAGCCATCCATGTTCACGGGGGCACCCGTGCAGGAGTGAATGAACAGACAGCGCTCTGTGCGGCTTTGCCCAGGCACCGAACCAAACATTGTTCGTGAGCAACAACACATGCCATGTATTGTAACATAATCCAAATGAAGTGCTTATTATGTGTGTTTATCCCTGCTTTCCTTCATGGCCACCCACCCTGTAGTTAAACAGATCCGAAAAGGGAAGGCTCGACTTCTTAAAAAAGACTCGGGGATGCAAAGATGTAAATTCTCTTTAACTTAATATACAAATTCAATGCAATCCTGATCAAATGGCAACTACGGTGGGGGGAGGTGCAACTGGAAGAGTTTAACCATGAGAGAACCATCAGTGGAAATCTGAAAACAATTAAAGATTGGGAAATAGACCCACCAGATATTAAGACGTAATATAATATCACAGATTTTATAGAGCAGAATTTTCATGGCAGGTAAAAGACCAAATAAATCAATTGGAGAAAATAGGTCAGAGATAGACCCAAATAAATCTGGAGGGTTGGCATGAGGTACAGTTGCTTTTTCAAATGGCCCTGCGAAGGGAAGGCCGTGCCGCTCGGTGAACCATGTCGGCAAAAGGGACTGGGCAACGGAAACAAGAAAAGCTGAACTCATGTCTTAAACCAAAATAAATTCCAGGTGGTTCAAAAATTTAAATTTGAAAAAGGAAACAAGAAGAACAAGGAAATAATTCATTTTTGTTTTTGTTTTCCAGCCTTGGACATAAAGACGAAACACTATAACAGAAAACACTACATAAAAGCTGATGGTTTTGCTGGGAATGGAGGCTGAGGCAGGAGGATCACAAGTTTAAGGTCAGCCTAGGCAACTTAGAGAGACCTTGCTTAAAATAAATAAATAGGGTTGGGGATGTGGTTCAGAGCGCTTGTCTAACATGTGCAAAGCCCTGGGGTTTACCCTTATAGCCCCACCCCACCCAAATTAACATTTTTATAAGGCAAAAATGTCACAAAGTTAAATACAAACCACACTGGGAAAAAATGCTAGCCAAATGATCTAAGAAAAAAGGATTAACTTCTTTAAAATACAAAAAACACTTATAAAACAATAAGAAAAGGACCAAATTCAAAAGAAACATACACATAAAGGATATGAAGAAGTAGTTAGCAGAAAAATGAAATGCAAATGGCTAGTACTTTATACTCAAAAGACTTAAAATCAGCATACAGTGACACAGTCACATCAATGTTTATAGCAGCACAATTCACAGTGTCTAAGGTATGGAACCAACCTAGGTGCCCTTCAACAGATGAATTGATAAAGAAACTGTGGTATGTGTACATAATGGAATGTTACTCAGCCATAAAGAAGAATGAAATTGTGGCATTTGCCAGGAAATGGATAGAACTAGAGAATGTCATGCTAAGTGAAATAAGCCAATCCCCAAAAACCAAAGGTCAGATGTTCTCTCTGATATGCAAATGCTAACACACAAAGGGGGCTGGGGAGAGAATAGAAGTTCATTAGATTAGACAAATGGGAATGAAGGGAAGGCAGGTGGGAATGGGAATAGGAAAGATGTAGAATGAACCAGAAATCACTTTCCTATGTGAATACACAACCAGCAAAACTCTACATTGTGTACAAACAGAAGAATGGGATCCTAAATAGAATAAGTTACTCCATGTATGTATGATATGTCAAAATACACCCTACTGTCATGTATTTTGTCATTTGCAACAACATGGATAGAAGTGGAGAACATTTTATGTGGGTGGGGAAAATGGGGAGATGATAATCTAAGAGTGTAAAGCCTCAGATATGATAAATAAGTCTGAAACACAAAAAGAAAAATACAAAAAAGATGTTCAGTGTCATTGGTTATTAAATAAGTGCTAATGAAGACAAGATATAATTTCTTGTTAGTTCATCTGGCAAACTGTAAGAATAATGTCAATGTATGGAATTTTGGCAGTTGTAAAAACAAAAGCTCTTGTATACCGGTGGATTATAAATTGGCACAGTTCTGATGGAAGGCTGTTTCTCTACATCAGCCTTTTTTTTGGTACTGGGGATTGAACCCAGGGGCATTCCACCCCTGAGCCACATCCCCAGCCCTATTTTGTATTTTATTTAGAGACAGGGTCTCACTGAGTTGCTTAGGGCCTCGCTAAGTTGCTGAGGCTGGCTTTGAACTCGCAATCCTCCTGCCTCAGCCTCCCCAGTTGCTGGGATTACAGGTGTGCGCCACCACGCCTGGCCCACATCAGCCTTTTCAGCACTACTCTGACTTAGCAGGAGTTCCGTTTGTAGGTGAAAACACACCTGTTTTCCCTGATATGGTTCCAGTCTACACCTGCGTTCTCAGGAGTCCCTCTGAGTCTGCATTAGTCCTGGTTCAGATGATAGATTACATGATCATCTTACATTTCTAGGCATTAACCCTACAATTAAACTCACATAGTACATGAAATGTGCAAGTGTTGTGACTGCAGCATTATTTGTAATGCTGGAAAATGCTGGAAAAAATGTCTATCAGTAGAGGCTGATTAAGAAAATTATGGGTTTTCCTTAAATTAGAATTCCAAATGAGTGTTAGAAGGAATCAGTTAGTTATGTATAGTGATTCATTTGTATAAACAGTTTTCATAAATATATGCATATATATATCTGGAAAAACAGCAAACAGCTCAACAGTGGTCACCTCTGGAAAGCAGCTGGGAATGAGATGGGAAAAATGAAGAATTTTACTGTTCACTTTATACAAGGCAGGCTTTTCAAATAAATAAGTATGCTTTTACGATAATCTTTTAAATGAATGTTAATACCTGGGTGCATTGGCGCACACTTGTAAGCCCAGTGGCTCCGGAGGCTAAGGCAGGAGGATCACAAATTTGAGGCCAGCTCAGGCAACCTAGCAAGGCCCTAAGCAATTTAGGGAGACCCTGTCTCAAAATCCAAAAGAAAAAGGGCTAGAGATGTAGCTCAGTGGTAAAGTGCCTCTGATTTCAATCATTAGTACCAAAATAAAATTTTTAAAAAAGAATGCTAATTCTTCTCTACCTGAGATAATAGGGCTAAGTTAATCAGTGTCACCCTTGACACCATTGCTCTGGGAGTGAGCTGGAGGAGGAAGGAATGATGAGAGGTAAGCCCTTCCTCAGCTGCAACACTTGAGCATAGAGGTGTCATCCCAGAAGCTGCTTCTGATGGCCAGGAGGGGATGGGGAGGAGGAAGGAGGGCAGCAGATAGAGGCTGAACTGCGGTGTGGGGGTGGTGGCACTTTTGCAGGTGAATTCATCCTTCAAGTGATGCTTGGAGTCACAACTTGATTTTTCCTGAAGCTCAAGTTCAATGATTAAAAACAGAGTGGGGAAGAACCAAGTCTGTGTACATGCCTAGGTTTACTGCAAGCATTATCTTCCTGGCCCCAAGTCATGGAATCAACCTAAGTGCACACCTATGGATGAATGGATAAAGAAAATGTGGCATATATACACAATGGAATACTATGCAGTCTTTAAAAAGAAAGAAACTCAACTCTGTCATTTGCAACAACATGGATAGAAGTGGAGAACATTTTATGTGGGTGGGGAAAATGGGGAGATGATAATCTAAGAGTGTAAAGCCTCAGATACGATAAGTAAGTCTGAAATATTTTTTTTGGAGATCTGTTGCACAGAATGGTAGATATAGCTAAGAGCTGAGTGTTGTATGTTTCCATATCTCTGGGAAGGTGGATCTGCAATGTTCCCATCATGGAAGAGGTCAAGTGTTTGAGGTGATGGATAGATTGGTTGGCTTGATTTGTTCATTCCATATTGCATTAAAAAATCACAGCACCACTGTGTACCCCATAAATATGTATAATATGTCAATTATTGACAACAACAACAATAATAATAAACAGTGAGGCAGGGTTAAGAAGCCAAGCCCCGGTCAAGGGTAACTGACCTCACCTGTAATTGCAGACTGTGACCAGGTCATCCTGAAAAAGCCGGTACTCAGGTACATGGGCGGTCAGTACCATTTCCTTTCCATTTTGTCCCTGTTCAACACTTTTTTTTTTTTTTTGAACCAGGGATTGAACTCAGGGACACTCGGCCACTGAGCCACATCCCCAGCCCTATTTTGTATTTTATTAGAGACAGGGTCTCACTGAGTTGCTAAGGGCCTCGCTAAGTTGCTGAGGCCAAGTATCCCTGAGTTCAATCCTTGGTTCAAAAAAAAAAAAAAAGTCCTCTGGAGAATGACATCCTGGGCTAATGGGGAATAGTGCTTTTCTTCCTTACCCAATACCTTTGAATATTACACTAAATTGTTTTTAAGCCACTATAATGGTTATTAAATTGGTCCCCTTTTGGAAAGCAGTCTGGCTGCCCATTTCTAGTGCTGTATCCTTTGGCACATGGCCTTTTCTATTTTATTCTGTCTACTACCTCCCCCTAGCCATGGCAGGACGCACCAAATCTCCCACACACCCAGACTGAAGTTTCGCTTTGGAGAGAGGGAGTGATATGGGCAAATATGTCCTCTCATTGGGATTCGTTCACTCACTTACTTTTTCCTTCCTTCCTTCATTTTCCTTTCTTTTCTTTTTTCCTTGCAGTGCTGAGGTTTGAACTCAAGACCTTGTGCATGCTAGGCAAGCCCTCCACCACGGAGCCAACTCCCAGCCCCCGAGATGCCTAGGTGAATCACAATTTAAATCACAGACAAAAATTAGGCACAAAGATGTTCACGATAGTCTAATTTATGAGAATAAAGATTTGAAAACATTCTAAATGTCAACCACAGCGAAAAGAGTAAATTATGCTCTGTCGACTGAATGGAGTATTTGGCAACCACTTACAATATGTGCTGTGAACTGTGGGGAAATGAGAAGGGTATTTATCCAGAAAAACTGAGATCAGGCTGGGCTTGGGGTGCACATCTGTAATCCTAGCTACTCAGAGGCTGAGGCAGGAGGATGGCAAAATTCAAACTCAGCCTGGGCAATTTAGAGAGACCCTGTCTTAAAAAACAAACAAATAAAAAAAAAAGGGTTGAGATGTAGTTAAGTGGTAGAGCACTTTCCTAGCCATGCATGAGGCCCTGGGTTCAGTTCTCAGTACTGTACAAAGAAAGAGGAAGGAAGGAAGGAAGAAGGGAGGGAGGGAGGGAGGAAATTAGTATCTTAAAGAGATATTAGCATTCCTATGCTCACTACAGCATTAATGGACAACTCAAGTGACCACCAATAGATGAATGGATAAATCAGGTGCAGTGGCACACACCTGTAATCCCAGCTACTCTGGAGGTTAAGGCAGGAAGGTTTCAAATTCAAGGCCAGTCTAAGCACCTTAGCAAGACCCTGTCTCAAAAGAAAAATTAAAAGGACTGGGGATATAGCTTAATTGAGAGCACCTCTGAGTTAAATCTCCAGTACCACAGGGGAAAAAAAAAAAAAGATGAAAATGTGGTATGCACATACAATTCAGCCTTAAAAAAAAGAAACCTAGGCTGGGGATGTGGCTCAGGGGTAGAACATTTGCCTGGCATGAGTTAGGCCTGGGTTCTATTCCCAGTATCACAAAAAAAAAAAGAAAGAAAGAAAGAAAGAAAG
>JAJEJO010004359.1:17173-44545 GCA_020662805.1 Glaucomys volans
AAAGAAAGAAAGAAAGAAAGAAAGAAAGAAAGAAAGAAAGAAAGAAAGAAAGAAAGAAATCTCACCATTTGTGAAACATGGATGAAGGGTGAGGACGTTATACTCAGTGAAGTAAGTTAATCACAGAAAAACGAACACTGCATGATCCCTCCTATGGGAGGCATCAAAGTGTCAAGTCATGGCTTCCCTGGGGTAAGGGGAGGGAAGGACAGAGTTAATAATCAACGGGCATAAAGTTTCAGTCAGGCAAGATGAACAGGCTCTACAGATCTGCTGCACCACACTGTCTACGGTGCATAGTAACATGGTACATTTTGAAATTTGTTTGCAGGGTAGATCTCAAGCTGAGTGTTCTTAAGACAATAAAATAAAGTAAAATAAAATAGAAGACAATATATGTGGAATGTAAAGACCTACATCTTCCCATGCATTAGCATGTGACCTACTGGAAGTTCCTTAAATTTTCTGACTCTCCATCTCTCCATTTATAAAATTAACTCATAATAGGACCCGGAGGAAAAGTGACAGGATTGCCATTCCAGGAGAATGTATCATGATTACTAGACACCATGCAGAGGGCTGGGTTGAGGCTCAGAGGTAGAGCACATGCTTGGCATTCTTGAGGCCCTGGATTCAGTCCAGAGAGCTGCAAAATAAATAAATAAATAACGTGGAAATGAATCTCTCGAGTGGAATGATGTTCATCAGGCACAGTTAAATGGGGGGGAAGAAACAAGCTACAAATTAAAAAGTGCATTGTGATTCCATTTTTCGTTTGGATGTTTGCATTTATCTTAATGAATAATTATTACACTAGCAAAGTGAACTCTGAAAGTTCTGGAGCAGCACAGAAAACTGCCTGCCGAATAAAGGGAGGAGGGGGCAGGATACAAACCCTGCTCTGCACTCTGGTTGCAGTTTCGGAACACTTAGGCGAGAAAGGCCTGGCGAAAAAGGAAAACTGATTTGTTATGACTACATGATAGGCGATTTTCTGCCCTTTTTGGTGGTGGTTATTATTTTTGTGTAATGGTTATTTTTTAAGCATGTGTGTACTGGAGGGAAGAACCCTTTCAGACTTGTTCCTCTGGAGCCTCTGTTATCCCTGGACTGCGGTCTCTATGGTGAGGAAAGCTGCCTCCTTTTTTTTTCAGTAATTTATTTTTATTTTTATTTTTCAGTTGTATCAGGGATTGAACCCAGGGGTGCTTAACCACCAAGCCACATCCCCAGCCCTTTTTTATTTTTTATTTTGAGGCAGGGTCTTGCTAGTTGGTTAGGGCCTCACTAAATTGCTGAGGCTAGTCTTGAACCTGTGGTCCTCCTGCCTCAGCCTCCTGAACTGCTGGGATTACAGGTGAGCACCACTGTGCCCAGCTTGGCTGCTTACTTTATTTTTTTTTAAGGGTGCTTCCCTGAAGCACCTGGTTCACGATTTACTGGCACTTTACATGGGGGGAGGGGACCACCTCTTTAGCAAATGGCTGGGCCTGGGTGAAGTCCCTGCCATCACTACCCTATTTCTTATTAGCGCTGACCCCTGACCCCAAGCTCCAGGAGGCTAACTGGCCCCACACCTTTGGGCCCAGCCTATCTGCCACCTTGAAGCCTCTGGATCTAATTTGCCAGGCTTGAAGCTTCCTGGGCCCTGCTGGGGCACAGTGACAAGCTAATGCAAGCCAGGAACAATGGGTCAAGGCAGATGTGGCCCCCTGAAACAGGCAGGCTCGCGTGGCTGCTGAGGACACACTCCTTGCGGAAAACGACTTGGCAAACGTACCCAAAGCCTTTCAGTGGCTTTGTGCTCCACCCACAGCCTTGGGTCTAGCAATTTGTATTCTAGGGTATTACATAAAATAATAAGGATGTGAAAATATGGGTACAAAGATACACTGCTCACTGTTTTTTATAATAGGAAAACATTGAAAATAATCTAAATGTCCAACAATGGGAGACTGATTAGATAAATTACAGCACATCATACAGGACACCCAGTAAAACGAGAATTTCTGATAAACCCAAATAATTTTTGAGTATACGTATATCCCACATATTGCATGGGATATATTTTTTATTCTAAAAAAAGGATTCACTATTTACCCGATGTTCAAATTGAGACAGCTATTTTGTTTATAATCTACCTGGACATCTTGCATTTTTATTTGTTGAGTCTAGTTATCATCCACGTCATATAATAGAATACTACGTAATCGTGTTTTTACTTTTGTTTTTTGTACTAGGGATTGAACCCATGGGCACTCAACCACTGAGCCACATTCCCAGCCCATTTTATTTTTGAGACAGGATCTTGCTGAGTTGCTTACACACTCACTAAGTTGGTGAGGCTGGCTTTGAACTCGAAATCCTCCTGCTTCAGCCACCTGAGCTGCTGGGATTATAGGCATGGACCACCTTGCCCAGTTGGCCATGTTTTTAGAGAGGTAATTTTCAAACTGTATTTCTTCTTTCCTTGTGCTTTTAACTAGAATTGCTTGCCTTTTATCTCTTTCATATTTTAGACTTTTGTGAAAGACTTCGTTTGAAATGAGGATTCCATTAGTTTTAAAAAAAAGGTTGAAAAACATGGTTCACTCTTACAGAAAATTATTTAATAGCAGGAGAGAGTGCTCATAAAATACTAAGTAGAGAAAAACATTAAAAATAAGAATGAGTCTAAGTTTGTGTGGAAAGAGAAAGAGAACAACAAAAAACTTCTCAAAAATCTTTTTTAAAAGACAGTTATTATCTCTGAGTGTTGGGATTATAGGTGATTTCTGGGAAGAGTTCTAGAAGATTTTTCTCAGATTTTTTACAATGAACTAATAGATTTACATTTTGAAAAATAATCTTCATTAAGCATATCTTCTCTCAAATGACATTAACATCGTTAAATCCCTTCAATTCATCATTAAATCCAGGAGTCAGGACCTCTGGGGACCTGGATGAACCCTGTGTCCTACTTTTGATGGTATATTCACATAAAATCTTGCATACAGCCCCTCGCCTCCCTTCTTGTTTTTTTTTGTTGTTGTTGTTTGTTTGGTTTTTTTGGTACTGGGGATTGAACCTGGGGGAACTCCATCACTGAGCCACATCCCCAGCCCTGTTTTGTATCTTATTTAGAGACAGGGTCTCACTGAGTTGCTTACTGCCTCGCTAAGTTGCTGAGGCTGGCTTTGAACTTGCGATCCTCCTGCCTCAGCCTCCCAAGTGCTGGGATTACAGGCGTGCGCCACAGCGCCCGGTGCTCCCTTCTTGTTAAGAACTCCTCCCTAGATTCTAGAAAGCAATTTATTTACTTTGCCTTCTAACATCTCACCCTGTCTCTGAGGCAGTGGTCCTTACCTTTGGGTGGGTCAGGGGGTGACCACACACCTGCTCTGAGACCCTCTTCAAAGGGATGGCCTCTTTGGGGGCAGTTAGTGGAGCACAGGCATACCCCCCACTGCTGCGGTGGTTTTGTAGGTTCACAAACCCTCGAGGTCCACCTTAGAGTCCAGGTTTAGAAACCCTGGGGAGGTCAAGGCTTTGGCCCTCACTTGAGCCAGAAGAATTTTTTTTTTTTTGCATTCTAGTACCACTGAACAGCACTCAGTTTGGGAGGTTCCGCCGACAGAAAGAAGGACCAGAAGGGATTCAGAGTCAACCTCTTACCTCCTCTGATCTGCGCCTTTGGAGGGCTGAATGGGCAAGAGGGGCTGAGGGGCGCCCACAGAGGCTTCACCTCAATCCCAAGTTGGCTGCCTGCTCGCTTAGAAGGACCTCTCGAGCAGCTGCATCAAAAGCCAACCTGGTGTGGCCCTGCGTGCGACCCTGTCCCTTGCCAACTGACAAGGTGAAGGAGACTGCCCGGGGCCTGGGAGAAAGGCCTGTGTGGCAGAGTGGGCAGCGGGGCAGGAGCCCCAGATGGTAAATGTGCACATCACAACTGACACTGGGAAATTCTGCAGGTGGGTCCCTGGCCACTCCAGGGACCCACCTGCAGACATTCAGAACCATTCCCGCAGACTTTGAACATCACCCCTGGCCTCCAAGTGACAGCCGCACCCACAGTCACAGCCCCAGTGACAGCAAGGGCAGAAACAGCTTCCTGTCGGTCCTGACTCTGCTCAGTGATTCCGTTTCTCAGTCTGCACATCTGTGCACGCGTGAGTGTGGCCGGCGTGCGGGGGTGTGCCTGCGTGTGCACAGGGCACGAGCCTGGGGGTGGGCAGGGGCTGCGTGCCAGGGCTCAGGTGCACATGCAGCTCTGTGGGATGCGCTGCCCAGATCGGGCTCCTCAGGGACGTGAGGGCAGCCATCAAGGATGGGCACAGGATGAACACGATGCAGCAGCCTTTTGTCAGAGGTTTGAAGGTTGTTTTTCTATTTAACAGAAGTAGGCAGGAGCCGGGTGCGGTGGCGCACGCCTGTAATCCAAGCGACTTGGGAGGCTGAGTCAGGAGGATCGCGAGTTCAAAGCCAGCCTCAGCAACTTAGCAAGGCCCTTAGCAACTCAGTGAGACCCTGTCTCTAAATAAAATACAAAATAGGGCTGGGGATGTGGCTCAGTGGCCGAGTGCCCCTGAGTTCAATCCCTGGTTCCAAAAAAAAAAAAAGAAAGAAGTAGGCAGGAATTTCTCATGCATCTTTAATAGAGAGAGATTCCCCGGCTTTGTGGGGCCTCAGGCCCTGCCTGCTCCAGAAGGAAGGCTGTGCTCCCTCTCCTCACAGGGGCCCTGGGACAGGCCTGAGGAGCCCAGCATGTGCGGTGCCAGCGGCAAAGGCAGCAGGTGGCAGCTGGGGGACCAGCAGGCCCCCTCGGTTGCTCAGCATGCTCTTTTTTTGGCCTGGTCGCAGAGCCACCTCCCCAGCCCTTTCAGTTTTTACTTTGAGACAGGGTCTCCCTTGGTGGCGGAGGCTGGCCTCACACTTGTGCTCGTCCTGCCTCTTCTGCTTCACCAGTAGCTTGACTGCGAATGGCACCACCACGCGGCTTCTTAGAGGCTCTGAGAAGGCAGAGACAAGGCTGCAGGTGACCACACTGGGTCTGAGTCTCAACTCCCCACAGAGGGCAAGTTGTCTAAGTTCACTCAGCCTCAACCATGCACCTGCAGAATGGGGACCATGACAGAATTGCCTCCTCCGGGGATTAGGAGGAATCCCTGAGGCGAGGCCTTGACACAGCGCCCCTCTCCCCACCGGCCTTGAGGCCGAGGCCACTCCAGCACCCAGGGCAACCACAGCACAGCTCAGCTCCCCACCCTGCCCCATCCCACAGCCTGTCCCTGCCAGGAGCTTGTCCCCAGGCACTGCACTGAGAACGTGCCCATGCAGAACTGCCCCGAGGCAGTTTCCCAGGGGAAGTGAAGTTTGAACAGACAGGGGGTGGGGACCAACCCTGAGCCCTGCGACCCCCTGACCTCAAGAGGAGAAGCAGTTGGTATGTCCAGGGGAAGGACCAGTCAGGCAAGTGTGGTCTCCAGAAGTGAAGAGTGACAGGAGAAGAGAGAGTGACCGACAGTGTCAAAAGCAGATGTCGGAAAGGGACGGGATCTAGTCCTATGTGGAAGTCTTTGGTGACCTTGACAAGAGCAGTGAAGCCAAAAACCTGAGTGGAGTGGATTCCAGAAAGAACGCAGGAGAGACCAGAGGGCAAGCTCAGACCACGGTCCCTGGGGCTTTGCTATTCCCCTGGTGCGGGAGACCACGCCCTGCTTCCCAGGGCTCCTGCAGGGGCAGATCCACCCCCAGCTAAGGACCTCGCCCTGCCCACCTGTCTCAACCTCACACAAACATCTTTTGTGCTTTGTTCAAATTTTCTAGTTGTTCTCAGCAGGAGGGCTGCTCTGATAGGAACCGGCTCATCCTGGCTTCGAGCAGGAGGGCGAGGCCTCAGCATGGGACACTGCAGTCCTGTCCCCACTGCAGTCTCTGCTCCCTGGCTCAGGGTGCAGCTCTCTCATCACTGGGCTACCTATGCAGGACAAAAGCCCCACCCAGCCCCTGCCGTGCACCCCAGCTCTCCTCCGTCAATCCCTACCCACAGCACCATACCACCAAAGATGCGCAGTAAAGCATCTGCCAGGTCTTTATATTGGGCTTCCAGACTTGGTTTATGAAATTGTCTCCTGCCAGAGGACCACTTATTCTAACAGCCGTTGCCACAGCAACCTAGCCGCCAGCCTGCTGTCCTACCTAACAGCCATGAACCTCCTGCTGGCTTTGCTTGGGGACCAGCAGGGGAAGATACCCCTGAAGTGCCTAAAGTGTCTGAGAGGCTGGAACAGGTGGGGCCCCATGGGAAGTGAGGGAGCGGGAAGACTAAGGTGTCTGAGAAGCTCCAGGTCAGTGCTCAGTATTATTCCATATTCTCCACCAACAGGTGGGGGCACAGAGAACTGCAAAATACCTTGTGCCAGAGGGGTCCCCACTTCTTCCTGTGAAGCAGACCACTTCTCCAGGGACACCACTCCACACCGCACCCACTTTCTGCAAGCTGGAGGAAGCAGGGCCCTGTCGGGCAGAGAGACAGCCACACAACGGGGGAGAATCTGCCAATGCAGGTGAAGGGCCCTGGGCATTCACCAGCCCACAGACAGAGGGGGCCATCGGTAACAGGTGTGGGTGGGTTCCAGGGTTGCTCTTGAGGGGCTGTGACTCCCATACCCATAGACTTTTCCTGCGAGTATGGGAGTTTCTTTTCATGAATCCTGAATATCTCCAGTCTGAACGATAGCCGAGTGACCAGGGTTTGAAAGTTCCAGATAGGAGTTCAAGCCATGGTTCCTTCACTTGCTACCTGTTTTAACAATAGGCAAATGACTTAACCTCTCTGAGCCTCCAAGAGGCAGTTTAACATTAGACAAATTACTTAACCTCTCTGAGCTATAAAATGAGCACAAGCATGATACCAATCTCCTGGAATGATTTCAAGGATCAACTGAGATCAAGCACACCAAGAATGCAAGACATTACCGGCACATGGTGAGCTCTCACCAGGTAGGAAGGATTATCATCAGCATTGCTCCTGTTATCATCAAGGATGCTTACGTCAATCAGCAAGGCTAGAGGACACGGTATAATTGAGAGCCTTGAGAGAACTGAGAAGGAGAAAGCAAACCTCATCCTAGTATGTACTGCTATAAAAAGTTACCAGTGACCATCTGTAGGTGACAGTGCTACGTTTTTTTCCTTTGTCCTTTCTGCTTTTCCAGCTTTCTGAACTGAACATGTAATACTTCTCTAATTAGAAAACACACTCTTCTTAAAGGTTAGAGATGAGCATTAAAAATGAGCTAAGGACTAAAACTCACTGAACGGAATACTTTTAAGTGGGTGAATTACGCCATGTGAATTGCATCTCAATGACGCTGTTATTTTTAAAATGCCTTAAAAGATGAATCAGAGTATAACAGATAATCCATTCAGTTTTAACCTAAAAGGTGTAAACTAAAGTAGGTTTAAAAAGTAAAAGAAAGAAAGAAAATAAGGCAAGAGTTGAAAAGCATCAACTACTATGTTGAAAAGTCAGACAACTTATTCTTCTGGGCAAAGAGGAGCAGAATATGTGCATATGTGCCGGGGAGGATATAAACTGGCCAAAGAGGGTAAATCACTGAAAATTGCAGGTGCTACTAATGCACGTACCCTCTGACCCAGCAATCCTTTTGTAGGAAGTTCATTCTATAAATATTCTAGTGTGACAAATGGCATATGTAGAAGGTTGTTTTTTTTTTCCTGTATGGGGACTGAACCCAGGGACTTAACACATGCTAGGTGAGCACTCTACCACTGAGCTATGCCCCCAGACCTATTTATTTATTTATTTATTTATTTTTTATTTATTTATTTATTAGTGGTGGGCAGATCGTAGTAAGTGGTACTTATAGCAGGGTATGGCGATGTTCTGTTCCCATCTAACAAAGCCTGCTTATATTCACAGGCAGACGGACAATTCTGTGCTCAAGCAAGCTGGCTAATGATGACCCTGAGCAGGTGCAGGTCTTCCACCTCTCAAAGCTTTACTTCTTTTGTCAGCACTCCTGATTTCATAAACAATGGAGCTCATCAACCCCATTCCTATCCAAACCTCTTGGTAAACCCGGGTATGTAGAGCTTCAAGGGGATCCAGCATTTTTTCATAATGGTTTGAAGCATATCGGCAAAACCCAAGGCTCAGACCGCACCTGATCGTGAAGCCCTCCCCAAAAGGTCACCAAGTGCGCAGGCGCCGCCCTGTCTACTTCATTTCGATAGAAGATCTCAGCAAGTGGCTGAGGCTGTCCTCTAACCTGCAATCCTCCTGCCTCACCTCCTGAGCAGCTGGGATTACGGCTGTGCGCCACCCTGCCCAGCTGTGCAGCCTGTACTAGTAAAAGACAGGAAATAGCCCAGGTGTCATCAAAGGTGACTGGTTAATAACTTATGGTATAGCCATGCAAAGAAATAATACGTAGCTGTAAAAATAATGAAAGAATGAAGATACTTCTGATATGAAAAGATTTCTAAGCTTTATTACTAAGTGAAAAACATCAGTGCAAAACAGTATATGGAATATACTTTTGTGTAAAAAATGGGGGAAAGATGGTATATTCCTATTTCCTTACATTATAGCTAAAGAAATTCTGGCAGGATATAAGCAAATAACAGTGTCTGAGTGAAATTGAGCAGATGGGTGCTAGGGCTTTCCAGAATGAAACCGTATGCCTTTCTATATTCTTTGGTTAGAACTTTATGAACATATCACCCATTTGAAATTAAATAAAAATTCATATGCTTTAAAAAAAGAAGAGTGAAATGAGATGATGTCTGAGATCTGCTGCAAAATAGTCCAGAAAAAAAAAAATAGAAATCTCAGCGAAGCAACCGTGTTCAATGTGGAAGGTAGGCGACGGGTCTGTACAGGTTCATTATATGTCTGAAGTTTCTCATAATAAATTATTAAAATCTAAAAGGGTGTTCACAAAGGTCAAAAGGTGGAAACCACCCAAATGTCTATCAACCAGGGAATGGAATAGCCACGTGGTTCGTCCACACATGGAATGCTCTTCGTCCTAAGAAGGAACAAACTCCACGGGCAAACCCCAGTATGGGCGACCCTCAAACACATCGCTGGAAATAGAAGGAGCAGCCAAAGACTACATGGGCCACTCATCAGCAAGCCTCCTCCCAGGCAAATCCACAGAGCAGGTAGAGGAGTGGTATCCAGGGCTGGGACAGGGAAGGGACGGTGTGGGGGATCCTTTGGGAACAATGCCAGTGTCCTCAGCTTGGTCATGGTGATGTCTGTGCAGCTGGAAACTTAGTGAAGTCACAAAATTTTATACTAAATGTCAATGACTTTGATGATATCTGGATTATATCTCAATAAAATGGTTGTTGTCCTAAGAAAGGGATGGGGCTACCACAAGGTAAGAGTGGTTGAAAGCAGGAGTCCTGGCATAAGACTCACTGGATTCAAATGCCAGCTCTGCCTGGATAGCTGGGCAAGTCATCTTACCTTTCAGCGTCCTTCTCTATAAAGGAGTCCTGACAATAGCTAATGTTCACTTATGCCAGGCGTCCTTCCAAGTACTCTATATATGTGAACCTGCTCGAGCGTCACAACTCTTATGATCATAATCATTACATAAATTTTTTTAAAAACTTGGCACAGAGAGGGTAAGAGACTTGCCCATGGTCACACAGCTAGCAAGCAGCAGGTAAATACAGTGATATATATATATATATATGTATACATATATACATATATGTATATAATGTATATATGTATTAATATGTAAAAATTATATATATATGTATATGTATATATACATATATATATAATTTTTTAGATGTTGACGGACCTTTATTTTTATTCATTTATTTATACACAGTGCTGAGAATCAAACCCAGTGCCTCACACATGCCAGGTAAGCGCTCTACCACTGAGCCACAGCCCCAGCCCTACATCAATATTTTTAAGGGTCCAAATGCTTAACCACCAATCTGCAACCTCACAATGACACCACCTATTGCAGGCCATTCTAAGAAGCAGGTAGAAGTAATATGAAGTGCCTGACCTACAGACGCTGCCCCACAAATGCTAAGCAGGACAAGGGACAGCTCTCTAATCAACTCAAATGACTTGGGTTTGTCTGACTGTATTCTGAAATGCTCAGGAAGAAAAAACCCAAGCCTGTTTAAGAGAAGTGCTAAACTGCACTGAGCAGGCGTGAAGAATCCCTTTTCTGTGTGGTGTAGACATTAAAGGAAAGGCAAGCAGACAGAAGACGGCACAACCCCTGATGTGCCTGGATGTCCTCAAGGTGGCCAGGAGTGTGCCGAGCCTGGGGTCCAGGCTTCGGGGCAGACAGAGTGGGGTTTGATCCTGACTCCTACCTATTTGGCTGCTGATCACTGACATTTGCTTCTGTTAAGTCTCAACTTCCTCGTCTGTAAAATGGGTTGAAAAAAGATCCGCTTGTAGGTGTGGGCGTTACACACTGCAGTGTGTGCCGAGGGCTCCGCCTGCTCCTGGTACGTGCCTAGGCCCTGACACGTGGAGCTTGTTATTTCTACCTCATTTTCTCGTCACCTGCAGGTCCATGGCTTATTGAAGCTCATTAAGGAATTGTAGCTTTTTGTAGAGGAAGATGATCCAAATGTCTTAGGCTCCCAGCTCAGTGGCTCTGCAGTGGGAAGCACTGCCCAATAGGCCTGCCAGTGGATGACATCTGGATTATATCACCGTGAGGGGGTGATGGGAATGGTGGCCACTGTCCCCAAGACCTGACAGCCTCTCCACAGGGCACCCTGTGAATCACAACCTCATCACACCAATGAGAGAAGGATTAAGAGCTTTGGGTAGATCTGTGAGTTTGGTAAAAGAAAGGTTATCATGGGAGGGATAGAGTAGTTCTCCATCTCTCCAGAGGATGGAGAAAAGGCCACCGGTCTAGGCTGGGGTCTAGGTTAGACATAAAGAAGGACTTTCCACAGATTGTAACACCAGCCAAGGGTATGGAGGGAGCCTCACCTTGATGTCTTCAGGGATAGGGAAGAGCCAGGGAGCAGTCAGGTGTGCCCTCTTTGTCCCTCCAGGCTTTGGGGTGGTGTCCCCACTGCCTGCCTAGACTGGACTGGCCTCTGTCTCTTCTCCCAGAAGGGCAGGGCCCAGCAGGGGCAGCACCATTAAGCAACTGACCCATCTTTTCCCTCTGATACAGGACAGAGGCCATAATGGGAAAGGAGGAGGAGGTCAGCCTACCAGCTAAGAGCACTAGCCCAGGAGTGAGACAATCTGACTGAGCACAAGTCCTGGTTCTGCCATGGAACTCCTGTGTGGCCTTAGGCAAATTACTTAACATCTCTGTGCCTCAGGACCTACCCATAGAAGTTCTGGAAGAAGAAAATGAGATCCTGTCCATAAAATGCTTAGGAGCCCTTGGTTTAAGAGTCACCATTCTATAATTTTCAGCCACTATTAAATAAGCCCGTGCTGAGACACAAAGCCATCCATAGGTTCCTTTCTCACCTAGCTCTTATCTTGAGCCATGAGGTTTGTGTCCAAGAGAGATATCTGAACCTCTCCCAAGTCAGCAATGTCTGTGGGTCACGTGGGTCACATCCACTGCAGAACTTGGGGGACGTACTACAGGGATGACAGTGGTTCTTCAGTTCTGATGGCTCTGGAAGGTGCTTGGTGAACCTGCTGGTATTGCCATGACCCTGCTCCACAGGTGAAGACAGAGGGAGCCGAGGAGGCTTCCCAGCTAGTGCAGGATGGGAACCTAGCTAGTGGTGGACTCTTGGTCCACGTGACTTGGAACCTTCCTAGCGGAGGTGAGGTGGTCCTGCCCATCACACTGGTCTCCGGCTGCACATCTGTGACCTGCGGTCAGTGGGCACAGGAAGGAGGCCTGGCAGGCCAGGTTCAAAGTCTGGTCTTGGTGTACATCTGTGGCAGAGGGTGCACCCCACAGTCCTGACCAAAAGGCCCTGGTCTCCCTTTGTCCTCAGCAAGCCAGCGCGTCTGCAGAGCTGGTCTTCCTGGTCTCCCAGTGCAGAGATGCCAGAAAGTCAGAGTCAGATCCCCCAGGAAGCTTTGAGGAAAACCTCAGAAGTTCCTATATAAAATTCTAATTTTGTTTTATTTTATTTTGGTACTAGGGATTGATTGCACCCTGGGGTGCTTTACCACTGAGCTATATGCCCTGTCCTTTTTAGCTTTTATTTTGACACTGGGTCTCTCAAATTTGCTGAGTCTCACTAAACTGCTGAGGCTGGCCTTGAACTTGCGATCCTCCTATTCAGCCTCTTTAGTCACTGGGATTACAGGCATGGGCCACAGCACCTGGCTACATAAAATTTTTAAATATTAAGTGTTAAGAAAACATAGAGACCTATACTTAAAAAACAAAAATCCCCTTATCCCTCAGACCATTGATGTTGAGGATTTAAATATGAAGAGGGTCACTAAGCCAGTGGGGTCTAGAAGCCTCCTTGACCCGTGAGCCTTTAACCCTCTGTCCTGTTCTGTAGGCCAAGGTGTCTCCAAGAACCATGTGTGTTGAGGGCTCTGTGGGTCGTGCATGCTGCATGGGGCCTTCCCAGCTGACATTAGCTCCCTTCACACAGGTTAGCCATCACCCATCATGGAACCTAGACAGAAGGTTTTGGCTTTTAATTCTTTTCCCCATGGACTTAAAAAGCATTTTCATTCTCCAGTCTCATTTTCTGAGACTGTTCCCACTTGAACTGAGATTCTGTTCTGAGCCCCGAGGTGAAGCGTTCAGGGAATGTTCTGAGAGCTGGAAGGTGCTCTCAAGGGCCACATTCTGAATGTGAGTCTCTCAGTCACTCTCCACCTGGCACCCAGGCTCCCAGTGAGAGCCTTACTAGTTTTTGTTTGTTTGTTTATTTTGGAACCAGGGATTGAACTCAGGGACTCTCAGCCACTGAGCCACATCCCCAGCCCTATTTTGTATTTATTTAGAGACAGGGTCTCACTGAGTTGCTTAGGGCCTCCAAAGTTGCTGAGGCTGGCTTTGAACTCGCGATCCTCCTGACTCAGCCTCCCGAGTCGCTTGGATTACAGGCGTGCGCCACCACGCCCGGCGCCTTACTATTTTAATAACCTTTCTATTTGCTTCTGTCAGTTTAAAACCATCAACAGTGAATCCAAAGGGCACAGCCATGCCAACGCCTGCCTCTGCTCCTCTGGGGAGGTGCCCCAGACGGAGGATGCTGGAGTCCGCCAGAGTCTGTTCCCGGCCACAGGCAGCGGGGTCCGGTTCTGATGTTTTGGGACAGCTTGCTCTTCCCCCGCCTTCCTGGTTGCTGCAAGACCATCCAAGATGTTGGTTTCCTGAGGCAAAGGGCACCTCTCCCCGGAGCACCCAACTTGTTAAAAAACAAAAACAAAAAAACTACTTCCTCCCAGGAAGCCGGCTAAGATTGTGCAGGTCCAAGTGCAAACTTGAGGGCAAAGCGCAGTCTGACAATCAAGATGCACACATGGAAACCCAAAGGTAACTGCCATGTGGCACTGTCCCTCACTTCTTAAAATCTTACAGATGAGATCACTGATGTTGGCCAACCAAGCATATGTTCATATTAAATTAATCAACAAAAATAACTCAGAACGATGTCTACACTGAGCGTGGAGGACAGTCTTTGTTTTGGGAAGCCTAATATCCATTTTCCCTCTCTAAGGGAACCCCCTCTTGTCTCTGAGGGCAGCCTCACAGGTTTACCCCTTACCACCAGCTCCATCATGGAAGCCAGGGGGCCTGCAAGAGCCCTTTGAAGACTTCCTACTTCTTCCTGCAAAAAGGCAGGAAGTTGGGCTGCGTTCACCAGGATCTCTCCGCCTTAGACTGAGAGCAGCAGCAGCCTGAGTCGTCCAGCGCAGCGAGGCCCGCAGAGCTTCTGACCAGAGACCTCGGCAGGTCCTGCTTCCCTGAGCACAGCTCCCAGTGACTTAGTCATACTAACTACAACCAGAAACTCAGCATGGCTCTGCTGGACCCTGCACACATTAAAGCCTGGGGATCCAGCAGAGGGATGACTTCAGCCCTGGCTCAGCCGCCCCGAACCTCTCCCAGGCCTCCAGCACCTCCACATCCCCAAGCCTCCAAAAGGGAAATGAAGGGCTCCATCCACCTGCAGGAAGAGACCCGGTGCCAAGCTCGGCCCACGCTCGGGCCCTGCCACAGGCCTGGCGTCTTTTTCTCAAAAGTGCCGAATACTTCCCAATCTGTAGGGTTCTAGGTTGACTGAAACTTGCTGGTCCTGGAGGATGCACCCTGTGGACGTCCCTTGAATCTCATTATTGCCAGTAATTACAGATGGTAAGTTATTGGGGCCTGGTGTGGCAGCTCACCAGGCCTAACTAGGAGCTCGCTCAATGTAAAACGATGATAGGAACGCTACCAGCCCTGGCTGGGACCCTGGAAAGCACTGCACTGCAGGGTCACTGGCAGGGAGGTGTCGTCTCCTGTGGGCCCAGCCTGTTGGTGGGGGTGGGGACAGGTAGCATCCCAGCTAAAGTTTGAGACCAATTGCATCAGAGGCTTCGTTGCAGCTGGCTATCCACCTGTTCCCAAAGCCGTCTGGTTTCCCTCAACAAAGAACAAATGTCCAGTGGTGTTTCAGAGAGTCACCATGGTATACAGGGAAGAGTTGTGGCTCAGGTTCCAGTCCTCATCTGTGCAAAGAGCTGTGTGACTTCACCAAAGATCCTGTCCCCTAACCATCACTCCCTCCTCTGTCCATTATGCCTCTCAGCTCATTTCCTCAGCTTCCACTGACATGCTTCCGGTCCCTGACAGAAGGCAGCACCCAGCACTGCGGATAGCCAAGCAGACACCCCTGGGAGTGGGCTTTGGATTTGGAGGCCCAATGATCCCAAGAAATTCTGTGGGGCTGAGCCCCTGTCTTTGAGGACTCAGGGGACTTCAGGGGGGATTTCCAGCTCCCAGCACTGTCAGGGCCTCTCCAAGCCCTCAGCTCTGGCTGCTGAATACCCAGATGGGATGGAGGGGAGAATTTCCTCCTGGATTCGGGTTCTGCAGTTAGGGTTTGTGGTTAGTGTACCTCACTTAGAGGCAGTTGCATCATCTCCAAGCTGCGGCTGTGAACACAAGAGGCCATGTGGCCCAGGAGGGTGTGGGTTGGCTCTGCTGCCCAACACGCTGCTGTCTACCTGTGAAAAAGTCGCTTAACCTGAGCCAGTTTTCTCACCAGCAAAATGAGACTCTGGACTTGATTTCATCTATTCATGTAATTATTATGTATTCTGGTAGCATTAGATGCAGAAAGACAAAAAATTTCAAAGTCGTGAAAGGGAGGGCTGGATCATTGTAATTGCTATATTGAATTTCTAGCTGCAACACTGTTCACTGCTTGGTCCTCACTGTGTGCTAAAAGGAAGCTTACCTGTCAATCAGGAGAGCAGTGCTTCTTTCCAGCTCTGAAATCCACAATTCGCCCATTCCTGAATCAAGCCAGTAAACGCCTCCCGAGCACCTAGTCAGGCAGCTACTGCTGGGCAGACCAGCAACCAGACCTGCCCCCAGGGAGCCCAGGATGCTTGTGCCCCAGGCCACTATAGAATGATGGGCATCTCCTGGGCCAATGTCTAACTCCTGCCAGTTCTACCTTCCAGGTTCTCCTAACAGTGGAAATACCACAGCGATGTCTACGATTGTGTAAATGGGGGCCTTATAAAAGCTGGGAGCAACACAAACATCCAACTCTATGAAGATGCTCCAAGAGTGGACACGATCACAAATCATGGCCAGGAACTCCTCTTTCCCATGACCTGGCTTTACTTGGGGAACTCGATCTGGAAAGCCAGGAGCAGTGAGTGACACACAGGTCTCAATTACTCATCAACCCCTCCTGGCTTTTGGCAGGAATTAGACATTGGCCAATGAGATGCCCAGCATCCTATGGGAGCCTGGGGAACGAGTGTCCTGTGCTTTTGACTGGGAAAAGGGCAGATTGCATTGTGATGCCAGTCAATGCCTGCTTGCTCACAATCCCTTTATTCATTAATATGTTTACATTTTATGGTGAAAGTTTTCCAACATACCAAGAAGTTCAAAGAATTGCATAGTGAACACCCACATACCTGCCACCTAGGTTCTACTGCTAAGGTTTTGTTGTGTTTGTTTTTTATCCTTCTATCCATCCTTTCATCTGTCAATCAATACATCTTAATTTTATGGTGCATTTCAAAGGAAGCTGGAGACCTCAGTGTGCTTGGCTTAAACATGTCTGCAAGTGTATCATTAACTAGAATTCAATACGGACCTCAGGTGTGTGGGTAAAATGCCCATCTTAAGAGAACCTTTGGATGAATTTTGATAAATGCATGTATCTGTGCAGTAAGAGTTCCTACCAAGAAATAGAACATTAATATCATTCCAGAAAGTTCCCTCATCCACACTTGTAAAGGATTCTACCCACCCCCCACATCCCTATTGCTGTGACTGTGAGTACTTAGCCAGGGTAGGCACCTGACCCAAAGGCAGCCTGTTCAAATGTTGGCAAGTCACCCTTGACCTCTGTGGCCTGGCTTAGTAGGGCCAGCTGGGCCAATCAGAGGCTCTCTCAGGAAGCTGAGAAACTGCTGGCCAGTTAAGCACTGAGCTGAAGGGCCATGAGGCAGATCTGGGGTCACCGGGATCGTGAACCACATGCCAGCAGAAGTGCGGAGAAGCCGGGACCAGTAAGGCATGCAGGATGTGTACCTGGGAGACAAAGAGACTCAGAAACGACAGGATCCCTGAGAGAGAGGTGGGCAGAGGGCCTCAGCCTTCTCCAGTTTCAGGAGCAGTCCCAGTTCCCTGCTGTGCTCACAGAACCATCTTTCTTGAAGGGAACTTGAGCGGGCCTCTCTCTGCGCCACATCCCAGACCCGGTGGCAAAGGCCATGGAGACAATGGCGCATGGTGCATCTCAGACTAGTCAGCTGACCAGGAGGGTCGAAGGAGGCACCGACCTCTGCTGTGCTGGGCACCCACACCTGGCTCAATCCTTCTCGAGTATCTACCCTGGTATGTGCCCATGCCTGTCACCACCTGTCCCCCGCCCTTCTGTAAACACCCTGAGGGCAGGTGCCAGAATGTCTTGTTTACCTGATTCCCTGGCAGCCTGGACAGTTCCTGGGGCAGGGTAGGTGCTCAAGGAACAACCTTAAATGAACGAATGCATGACTAAGAAAGTGGAGGGGAAATGACAGTAAAAACATCTTAGCACGCCAGGCACCATAGTGCACACCTGTGATCCTAGCAGCTTGGGAGGCCGAGGCAGGAGGGTGGCGAGTTCAAAGTCAGCCTCAGCAAAAGTGAGGGGCTAACAACTCTGTGAGACCCTGTCTCTAAATAAAATGCAAAATAGGGCTGGGGATGTGGCTCAGTGGCCGAGTCCCTGAGTTCAATGCCCGGTGCACATGGCACTTACTCAGTACTGTGCAGCATTCTAACAGCATTAACCAAATTTTTTTTTGTTTCGTTTTGTGTTTTGGTACCAGGGTTTGAACCCAGGGGTGCTTAACCACTGAGCCACATCCCCAGCCCTTTTTTATATTTTATTTAGAGACAGGATTTTGCTAGATTGGGGCCTTGCTAAGTTAACTGAGGCTGGCCTTCAACTTGGAATCCTCTTATCTCAGCCTCCTGAGTCACTGGGATTACAGGTGTGAGGCACCATACCAGTCTACTAATCTAATCTGATCTTAATTACCTTATGATGAGGCACAGAGAGGTTAAGTAACTTGCCCAAGGTCACACAACTAGCAAGTGGTAGCTAGATTCAAACCCTGGCAGTTAGACTTCAGTCAGTGATCTTCATCCCTGTCATTCTCTTTCCTACCCTGAAAACGGTCTGGGTATAGGACCCCAAACCAAGAGTTGGAATCTGAAAGACTCAAGTGTGACCCTGGAAACCAAGATGTGGCTGATGCAGCCCAGGAAGGGCTGATCTGGGAGCAAAGAAGCAGGAGCCTTAGCAATGACGGCCAGCCTCCTCCGACTGGCCGACGATCACTGCACGCCCACCAAGCACCCGGCCCTGTGCAGCCCTGGGGTGGCCGGCAGGCATGCTGCTTGCCTTCAAGGAAGCCTCATGACTGCAGTTATGCCCACTATATTGGTGAAGACACTGAGGCTTAGAGGGGTTGGGTCACTTGTCCCATGGTGACTACACCTAGTTATGGTATCCACGTGGCAGGCACTGTTCTGGTGCACAGACGTGAACACCACAGACGGCCTTTCCTCTGAGGGGCTGTGCATGCACGGAATGGGGGTGAGACCAAGGACAGGAAGGAGCACATAAACAAGGCCATTTCCAGGTGTGACAAGTCAGGTGGGGCGAGCAGCTGACCATAGGCAGATATGGGGTTGGGTGGATGTTTTTAGGCAAAGGAGCCAGCCTGTGCTGTGCAAAGGCCCTGGGGCAGGACACCTTGACTGCTAGAGGAAAGCAAGGTGGGTGTGGCTGGAGTGCGGGGAAGGGAGGGCACATTAGAGAGAGTAAAAGAGGGAATTTGAGCCCAGGTCCGGTGGATTGCAGGCTGTGAATGCCAACAGCACACAATGCTATCCAAGCAGGTAGTGTGCAAGGAGTAAACCAAGAATCGCCTCCAGAGGACAATAAGGACCGTCCCAGGTTACAGCCCCTGTGAAGGAGACACACCCTCCCGCGCAACTTGAGTTGTGTGCACATTACAAACCTCAGCTGTGCAGACATAACCTTCATCAATTCCAGCGTCACTCAAAGGCTCCTGAGACAGACCCCACCGTGTAACTTAGGAAAATTAATAATCCTAACACTTGGTCTTTGAAGAGCTCTGCGTACACAGTACTCACCAGCAGGAAGCAGTTTCAGAATGAATATTGTTTCTTTCATGCCCATCATGGCCACTTGGGATTTAGCTGAGCCCTGGCGACGGGCTCAGCTCCCACCCGGCACCCCACCCCCCAGAAGAGGACTGTGTCTGGAGTCACCGGGACTCCGGGACTGTACTGGACTCCCCAGTGCAGACTGTGAAATATCAGGTCTCAGAAATGCCACACGGCTATGTCGTGGGAGGAACTGAGCATGACGTCAGTGTTACTGAGCAAGCCACGTCCCCCAGGGTCACATGAGCTCAGCTGGTGTCCTGTCAACACGGATGTAGCCACAGCCCTGCTACAACAAAGAACAGAGACTGCCCCCACCAGGCTCAGGAAACACAGCAAGTAGGGAGAGCAGACAAGCAGAGCGGGGGGCCCACCAGCTTTGGAATTGCCTCCCTTCCCTCTTGTCCTTTCCCTCTGTCCCACTCCAGGGTTCAGTGGGGGCTTTGGCCCTAACGAGATCTGGAGCTGAGCTGGAGTTCCCTGTCTGTGACTGGGGATAGAGCCCATTTGCTGGCTGTATACCCGAGTTCCCTGTCTGTGACTGGGGATAGAGCCCATTTGCTGGCTGTATACCCCAGCACTACCGCTGATCAGCGGGCATGTCCTCTCTGAGCCTTGATTTCTGCATCTGTAAAGTGGGGATACTGGTGGGTCCCAGCTTGCTCGCAGTGTTCAATCAGACAGGCCTCAAGCTCTGAGCCCGGGTTGGGCACACAGTAGGCCCTGGGGGTTCCATCACAGCGCTTCAGAGTGCTCGCAAAAGACCAGGCACTGTGGGGGGTTCAGTATAACGCTGGCCCTGTCCAGTGGCTGTGGGAGGGACAGCTGAGGAGGAGTCAGGTTGACAGTGCAGCCGCTGCTGCTGCTCGGGCCTCAGGCAGACAGCGAAGACCCTGGGACTTTATCAGCCATGAACAACAGCCCCAGCTGCTGCTTTTCTTCTCAACTGGGTGACTGGAGCTGCCGCCTGGCAATCTTCGCAGCCAAGGAGGGGGAGGCTCCCCTAAGGGCTGTATCCTCAGCCTCGGCCCCAAGGGGAAGAAAAGGTGGGGACTTCTCATGGTGGTGAGGACAGCCAGGCCCTCTCAGGGCTGCTCCAGGAGGCACACGCCTGGAGGCAAGGAGACTTGGCCCTGGAGTTGGTCTCCAAGTTGGAGGCCTGCGCTGCCCATCCCTCTCTCCCCCACCAGAGTCACTTGACCCTGAGCCTCGTCCTGTCCACCGAGGTCCACTGCACACGTACTAGGGGAGGCACTGCGCTGGGAGCCTCGGCTCCCTTATCTGGTAAAAATAATAAAAATGAGAAAACAGTATGCTGGTTTCTCAAAAAATTAAAAATAGAATTACCATAGAATCCAGCCATTCCACTTCTGGGTGTACACCCAGGGGAACTGAACCGGGTCTGGAATATTTTCCACCCACGTTCATAGCACATTATTCAGAGGAGCCCAAAGGCAGGAGCAATACAGGTGTCTGGTGGTGGGTGGATGGATGGGTGGATGGACAGAGGGATGGACAGACAGATGGACAGGCCAAATGTGGAACAGACGCATGATGGGACATTCATTAGCCTTAAAAAGGAAGGACATGGGGCTGGGATTGTGGCCCAGTGGTAGAGCACTTGCTTCGCATGTGGGGGGCACTGGGTTCAATCCTCAGCACCACATATAATGAATAAAATAAAATAGAGGTATTGTGTCCATCTACAACTAAAAACAATTTTAAAAAAGGAAGGACATTCTGATGCATGGTATAACATGGAGGAATCTTGATGACATATGAAATTAAATGAACTATCCCCCAAAGTCAGCATTTAGGTGATTCCATATCATACAAATACAATTTATATGAAGCACCAAAGTTAGTGAAATTCACAGAGCTGGGCTGGGTGCGGAGGTGCATGCCTGCAATCCCAGTGAGGCAGAGGATCACAAGTCCAAAGCCAGCCTCAGCAACTTAGCAAGACCCTGTCTCTCAATAAAAAATAAAAAAGAGCCGGGGATGTAGCTCTGTGATTAAGCAGCCCTGGGTCCAATCCCTGGTAGCAAAAAAAAGAAAAAAAAAAATCCTAGAGACAGGAAGTAGAACGGTGGGGCAGGTGGGAGGTGGTGCCCAATGGGGACCAAGTCTGAGCTTCCAGAGAAAAGTTTGGAGACCACGAGAGGTGACGATTGTGCCACAGCGTGAATGTCCTTGATGACACTGAACCACACACTACTAAATGGTTAAAATGGTGATGTTCTTGTCACACACATCTTACCACAAATAAAATTTTAAAAATTATAAGACGAAATCAATAGCAGCAATCAACCTCATCGCTACTTCTGGTACCCAGGAAGGGTGGCCGCCCAAGTGGATGCTCTAGGCTGGCTCTTTTGTAGTCTGTGCGGCTTGCGAAGAGAACAGATGGTGGCCTTGGGATGAGGGGACATCTCTCCCCCACCACCGTCCACACTTGCTTTTTACCTAGTCCTCTCCTCCCTCCTGGGCTGACCTTGGAACTGGAGTTGCCACACCAAGCCTTTGCCCAGGCTGCACCTCGGCCTGATGTCCCTTCTCTTCCTGTCTAACCAGCACCTGCTCCCGTGAACGCAGCCTGATTTCTCACCCTCGAGGACACCCCCCTCCGCGAGGCTGATGATGGCCACACTCAGCATGTGCCGATGTCAGTGACACAGCCCTTCTGCCTCATCAGCCTCCTCCAGGGCCCAACCACTGAGGGAGGACACTGGGTCCCTCTTTGTCCCTCAGCCTCTGGCCCAGTGCTGGTCACACACAGGAAAGCCAGTCTGAGTGGGTCAGTCTGTGCACCTGTTGGGCGCACTGCCTGTGCCGCTGCTTGGAGAGATTTAGGAGCAGTGCCACATAACTCTAAAGGACAGGCACCACTGTCGCCCAGGACCGACATCAGGGTGCAGCAGGTAAGGCACCCAAGTCAGCTGCCGGGGACCCCCAAATCTCGGTAATGAGGACACATCATATTTATTTCTAAAAATCAAAATTAATGCAAAAAATCCTTAATCATGACCTGGGCGCAGTGGCGCACGCCTGTAATTCCAGAGGCTTGGGAGGCTGAAGCAGGAGGATCTCGAGTTCAAAACCAACCTCAGCAACTTAGTGAGGCCCTAAGCAACTCAGCAAGACCCTATCTCTAAATAAAATATAAAAATAGGGCTGGGGATGTGGATCAGTGGTTGAGTGCTCCTGAGTTCAATCCCTAGTACAAAAAAAAAAAAATTCTTAATGAACAAAATACTGAATTTGAGGTAAAGACAGGCTCTCATTCCTGGATAGTTAAAGGTTATGTGCAAACATCAACCTACAAGAATTTTAAGTGCTGGGTTGTTTATATAAATGAGACTGGCTGGGCTTGGTGGCACAGGCCTGTCATCCCAGCTCCTAGGGAGGCTGAGGCAGGAGGATCTCAAGTTTGAGGTCAGCCTGGGCAACTTAGCAAGATCCTGTCTCAGAATTAAATAAAAGAGGCTGGGGATGAAGTGGTAGAGCACCCCTGGGTTCAATCCACAGCACTGACAAACAAAAGAAAAACACTGGACAACGTGTTTGGCTGGACCACATGAAACTGCCAAATATTTGACCATTCTTACCTAAAAAACAATTTCATACAATTTAATCCAATTTAACTACTCAGTGTGAATGGCACAGGAAGTGTCCACGAGACAGTGTTAACCAGAGCAGGCTACAAGACAGTATCAAATTATAATTTTTTTCTAAAAAAAAATCTATCAGAAAAGATCTGATCAGGGCTGGGATTGCAGCTCAGTGGTCCAGCACTTGCCTGGCATGTGTGAGGCACTGGGTTTGATTCTCAGCACCACATAAAACAAACAAATAAAAATAAAGGTCCATTGACAACTTAAAAAAGTAAACAAAAACAAACTGAAACAAAACTTCCTTTAAAAAAAAAAAAAGATCTGATCAATGATTGGCCCAAATGTGAAGAGCGAGGACTCTAAATGGTGGGGTCTGGGGTGATTTTGTTTCCTTCTTTTTGATTTCCTGTCTTTGGGGTATTAAACATGTTTTACTGTTTAAAGGGAGATGAAAGATCAATTAAGTAAAAGCTCCTTGTCTTTGATCTCATACCTTTCTGCCAGAAGACTTTGTCATCCCTCTGTCCCCAAGAAGCGGGAAGAGACACATGTTGGGGATTCATGTCCCAGGGGTCCCTGGCTCTCTGTCCTCTCCTGAGCCCCTCAGCGTGGAAGTGCTTTCCCCTCCTCAACCACTTTCCAGTGACATGCAGCCAGGTCGATCTTAGGTTCAGAAGACAAGCCTGAGAATGGCTTTGCTGTCCTCCAGCAGGTGACAGCAGGGCCACGTGGGAGCCAAGCTCAGTAGGGGTGGGCATCTTCCCTTCAGGGTGCTTCACCTCCTTCTCTATTTTCATGCAGTTGAGAACCAGCCACCTGGGGCCACAAGCTCTTCCTTTTATTTTACTTTTAAAATATCACCGTATTGGAGGGGTTTGAGGTGTGTTTTGTTGTTGTTTTATTTTTTTGTTAGTTCTGTTTTGTTTTTGAGTCAGGTCTAACTATCTGTCCCAGACTGGCCTTGAGCTCCTGGTCCTCAGCAATCATCCTGCCTCAGTTTCCCAAGTAGCTGGACTACAGGTATGCACCACCACATCCAACTCTAGATTTGAGGGTTTTTTTAAATTTCAGAAAGCACAAAGACTAAAAAGACAAATACCTGCACTACCACCAAAATTAATAACTGTTAACACATGGTTATATCTACTTTCACGACTGTCTCTTATAAAAATTAAGGAAAACACAACAAATAAAGGCAAATTTCCTTTAGGTCCCCCTCTGCCTCTGTTTTAGTGAGCTGTTTCGCTGCTGTGACTAAAAGGATCTGCCCAGCACAACTGGAGAGGAGAAAAGGTTTCTTTGAGGGCTCACGGTTTCAGAGGTCTTAGTCCACAGAAGGGTGGCTCCATTCCTCGGGGCTCAAGGTGAGGCTGAACATCATGTCAGGAGAGGGTGGCAGAGAGAAGCAGCTCACAACAGGGTGATCAGGAAGCAGAGAGGGAGAGTCTTCATTTTCCAGATACAAAATATATACCCCATAGCCACACCCCAGTTCCCACCTCCTCCAGCCACACCCTACCACTTCAATTAATCCCATCAGGGATTAAGTCACCGATTGGGTTAAGACTCTTACAACCCAATCATTTCTCCTCTGAACCTTCCTGCATTGTCTCACACGTGAGCTTTAGGGGGATACTCACATCCAAACCATAACAGTCTCTCTCCAGGGACACCACTGTCATAAGTGTGCCACATATCCCCTTTGATGCATTTTTATACTTTGAGAAATATACGTGCACTCCTTGCATACACATCCCGCCCCCCCCACACACACACACGTTTGTGTGTGTGAATTATTTTTTTTTTTTTGTACTGGGGCAATTTGATCCCAGGGCATTCGGCCACTGAGCCACATCCCCAGTCCTATTTTGTATTTTTTTTAGAGATAGGGTCTCACTGAGTTGCTTAGCACCTTGATTTTGCTGAGGCTGGCTCATGATCCTCCTGCCTCAGCCTCCAGAGCCACTGGGATTACAGGCGTGCCCCTGTCATGTTTTTAAACTCCATGCACACTGCTATGTATTGACATAGTTCATTTATTTCACTACTGTAGGGATCCATTCCAGGCGGGGGATGTGCTCCCTTCGCACAGAACTCTCTGGGTTGTCAGTAACACCAATACTTTCCCTGAGCTCAGAAGTTTCAGGAGTTTGGAAACCCTAAGGCAGTTGCAGGGGCCCTCCTCAACTCCAAGTCCATAAAACCTTCCAACTTGCCCCTGTCCCTCTGTCTTCCCACAGCCCTGGCTGAGGACTGAGGTCACCCCAATCCTTCAGATGACCCATGGATGCCCCTGAGGCTCCCCATGCTGACTTCAAGAGACAGGGCCCATCTTCCCCCCACAAGCCAGGGCATCAGGGGGTGGCTCCTGAGAAGTGGGTGTCTCCTCAGCCTCGGAGCCAGGCAGCCCTCACTGGACCCTGGCTGTGCTGCAGGTAGCCCGCCATGCCTGAGTCAGTCCCTTCTCTGTGAATGGGCACAATGACACCCAGCTCACCATTGTGATGGCTTGGGGGAAGGTACCAGGTGCAGATCAGGCAGGTGAAAGGACTCCTGCTCTGACCCTTCTTCAGTCTGTTCTCAAACCAGCAACCTCAGTGAGCTCTCAAAATCACAGCAGTCTCCTGTTGAGGTGAGTTCCAAGGCTAGATGAAGAAGGCTTTGCAGGATTGGCCTCAGCCTCCTGGATTGCTTGCTCCTGGAAAGCCAGTCATCACCCCCTAAGGACTCTCAGGCAGGCCCTTTTGGAGAATTGAGGCCTCCTGCCAATAGCTAGCACCGACTTCCCAATTATACGAAGAAACACAGGTGACTGCAGCCCCAGCTGATACGTGACTACAACCTCTTGAGAAAACTCAGAACCACCCATCCAAGACCCTCTCCAATTCCTGACCCAAAGAAATCAGGAGAGAAAATCAATGCTTATTGCTTTAAGCCATTAAGTCTTAGGGTGATTTGTTATACGGCACTAGGTAACTAATAAACAAGTTTAAAAATTGTAACAACTTGGTACTGCTAATGACTTGCACACCAGTGTTTGTGCCCTACTATGTGCTAGGCACAATCCTAAACTTTTTTTAGTTGTAGATGGAAACAATACCTTTACTTTATTTATTTTTATGTGGTGCTGAGGATCGAACTCAGTGCCTCACACGTGAGGGGCAAGCGCTCTACCACTGAGCCGCAACTCCAGCCCCAGAATTCTAAACTCTTTATGTGAATTAACTCATTGATCTTCACAGCCATCCTCTGAAATGGGGTCTGCTAGCATCTCCATTTCCCAGGTGAGAAAACCCAGGCACAGAAGGTTTCAATAACTTACAAAGTGGCAGAACTGGAGCACACCCCCAGACACTGGGGCTCTGGTGTCTGTGCTGATAACCACTATCCCAGGCTGCACCCTGAGCAAAGCCGTAAGCAGAAGCTGGACACCAAGAATCCAGAAAGGTTCTCAAATCCACAGTCCCTACTCATGTGTGTGTGTTTACCAGGGATTGAACTCAGGGGCACTCCACCACTGAGCCACATCCCCAGCCCTATTTTGTATTTTATTTAGAGACAGGGTCTCACTGAGTTGCTTAGCACCTCGCTTTTGCTGAGGCTGGCTTTGAACTCACGATCCTCCTGCCTCAGCCTCCGAGTGCTGGGATTACAGGCGTGTGCCACCGTGCCGGGCTCACAGTCCCTACTTTTAAGGAAAGGAGAGGAAGAAACAGAGAAAAAAGGCCAAGCCCCCCCTTTTCCCCCAGACCATGGTCCTGCCCTCCCTGGGTTTTTGGCTCTGCCTCCTAAGGGGCCAAAAGGGTGGCCCTGGACTAGAGCCAAGTTCATCTCCATGGAGTAAGGGAAGTGGCTGTTGAGATTTTCCTAGCAGAAGTGCTGACTAAAACTGTGCACATCTTCTTGGGGTTCTGGCCCCTGGAGGTGACCCCGTCTCCTCTGCACAGGGTCTGACTCTCTGTGACCCTCATCCCTGCTTCTTCAAAGTGGCCAGTGCTTAAAGCATGTCTAGTCTCTAAGATGGAGAAAAATCACTCCAAGAAGACAACTTCATCTAATGCACGATTAGCAAATAGAAGGCACATGTTCCGGGGCCCCTCCCCAAGCCCTTTGCAGACACGGTGAATGGCTCACAGGCCCCTGCCCACGCGGCCCAGATGCAGCTTCTGAGTCCTCACCACGGGGCCCCAGTCTTCCATTTCCACAGGTTCTGAGCTGGCTGCAGAGCCGAGATCTATTTGTCATTCTGGCTCTAACAGGACAAAGACGGAACACCAAAAGCAACAGACTGGAACTAATCCCTCTTCTTTCCAGGGGAGTAAAAGGCTTCCTGCTTCCACGGCTCCTACCCTCCTCCAAAACCCATTTCACCACAGCGAGATTTAGAAGGGATTTCCAAAAGAAAAGACACTGCCAGAAAATATTGACCTTGATTTTAATGATGGTATGAGGATGAGGGCCCATGCTGGCAGGTGTCCTGTGCCCTGAGATGATGGTGAATCAGGAACCCACAGCCAGGCAGCAGCCAGACCAAAAAGGACCGAAAAGCCTGGAACCCAGGTAAAGATGAGTGTGTCCATTCTTCCCCTTGTGCATAACCGTTCCTGGACAACCTCCTAGCGCTTGAGGAGCACCAGTACCTTCCAATGGAAATGAATGCAAACGATGTGTGTAATTTAAAATTTTTCCAATAGCCACATTGAATAAGTAAAATGAAACAGTTGAAATTAATTTTAATTATATACAGGGGAGCTGGGCATGGTGGCACACACCTGTAATCCCAGCACTTGGGAGGCTGAGGCAGGAGGATCGCACGTTCAAAGCCAGCCTCAGCAACTTAGCGAGGCCCTAAGCAACTCAGTGAGACCCTGTCTCTAATAAAATAC
>JAJEJO010004359.1:44645-103430 GCA_020662805.1 Glaucomys volans
TATATCCAAATAGTGTCATTTCAACATGTAAAAACGTTAGTGTTTTCTCTTTTAGATGCTAGTCTTTGAAATTAGTATATATTTCACAGTACATTTCAATTTAGATACCAAATTGTCACTAGAACTATTAATAAATAAAAATTAGTTTAAAATGTAGATTCCAGGGGCTGGGGCTGGGGCTCAGGGGTAGAGTGCTTGCCTTGCACGTGTGGGGCACTGGGTTCAATTCTCAGCACCACATAAAAATAATATATTGTGTCCACCTACAACTAAAAAAAAATTTTTTTTTTAAGCCGGGCCCAGTGGCACACGCCTGTAATCCAAGTGACTTGGGAGGCTGAATCAGGAGGATCGTGAGTTCAAAGCCAGCCTCAGCAACTTAGCGAGGCCCTAAGCAACTCAGTGAGACCCTGTCTCTAAAGAAAATACAAAATAGGGCTGGGGATGTGGCTCAGTGGTGGAGTGTCCCTGAGTTCAATCCCTGGTTCCAGAAAAAAATAAAATAAAAATTTTTTTTTTTAAATGTAGATTCCAAATATTGAAGTTCTTCTAAACACTCATAAAAGTTTTCCAACAACTGAAATGAGTGTCTGTTTTACATTTTATATCAACAAAAATTAAATAAAATTAAAGATACAGTTTCTTGGTTGCAATAGCCACATTTTGAGTACCCAATAGCTACAAGGGCCTGGTGGCTACTGGAAGATGGGGGCAGGTTTGGACCAGATAAGGGGAGCTCTCCTCACCCACAAGTGATGCTGGTCTCCTCTCCAAGTCCCTGTGACTTTTTGGAGGGCTTCAGGGGAAGCTCTGGACCAGGTCCTCTGAGCACACTAGCCTGGCTGTCCCCTCCTGCTGGGCCTCACTTCCCACCTGGGTCCTTTCTTGGACACTGTGCTTGGCTTGCCCTCTGCTTTCCCCCCGGGGTGGCTTTCTGCTTTCCCAGGCTCCATACTCTAAGTTCTGTGGCAGCCCCATCCCCACCTGGCTCCAAGCCCCCAGTCCAGGCCTAGGCCCAGGTGTGGTGCAGGACCTGCTTCTCTGAAAGGGCTGTTTAGGAGATGCTGTGTTCTCTGATACACAAAAAAGTGGGATTGGCAATCTTAGGGTGCATCCAGAGATGAGACATGTCCTCTTAGCGTTTTGGGAGAAGGCCCTAACCATCTTCGTGTCCCCACAAGCTGGCACCAACCAGTGCTACAACATTACTGTGGGCAGCGTCCACTCTGCTTGGACATACCTTTTGGCTTGCTCCTCTCAAGGCAGCTCATTGCCCTCTCTGGTCCTCCTCTCTTGGGTCTCCTTCTTATCTGGCCTCTTGGGTTGGTAAATTATTTGGGGACTGTGCTCAGTCCTGGCCATTTACCCCCTCAAGCCACCAAAAGCACAGCAGACCTCACTGATCAATCATATCTTTCTCACAGAACCTCAGGCCCGGCTCTGCCCTAACCCCTGGAATAATGTCCAAGCCTCCCACTCCCAGTGACAAATTCCACAGGGTGGTGAAAGAAAGCAGAGTCAGGTCTCACGCTTGAGAGGTGCCAGAAGCAAACCCCAGGGAACTGACCTCTGACTTGGCAACTTGGGAGGGTAACATGGGTTCCCTCCGGCTGTGGAAACACAAGGTCAGACCCTCTTGAATGAAGGGCCTTGAGTGGCAGAAGCCCTCCGCACCAGTCTGCTTAAAGAAGTTAAAAGCCAGAGCTGCTGGGAGGAGATAAAGGGCTGAAAATCTGGACTAGGAGAGCAGCTTCTGAAAGAGCATGACTGACAGGGCTTGCAACGGGGCACGCGTGACCCGAACCACAAAAATAAAGCACCTGCAGCTACCAGGGACACATGAGGCCACATCAGACTGGTCACCTGGGCATTTGAGCCTCAAGGGACGCAGCCGCCCCTGCACTCACAGAAGAATGAAAAAAGCTGCGTGCCAGGCCTTGGGCAGCCCTGCCCAGGCACCCACTGCTGGGTCTGAGGAGGGCTTTGGTAGTCAGGGCCTCTGCTTGAACAGAAGAGGGGAAAATTCCAAGCGCCTGCATTGCCAGAAAACCACTTGCAGAGTTTCACCTGTACCTGAGAATCCTGCAAACCCATCAGGAGACAAAGGTGGACTGATCGGGTACCACCACCGAGAGGAGTCCTCCCTCTCGCAGCGAGGCAGTCCTCCCCATCCTGCCCCACTCCAATATTTCAACGAGGGCCCCATTATCTTTTGTCCCTTTGATCTCTTCAAGCACCAGCTTCATCCCTTCCTCCTCACCAGTCACACACACACACACACACACACACACACACACACATCTCTCACACAATATATATACCCCATACAAACACACACGATACATATACCATGCACATACCCGCACATACCACACGTGATGCACACACCAATCATACACACCACAGACACACACACACACACACACATGCCACACACAAGTGCCTCATTGATCACACATTATAAGGGAACAAAGTGTTCCAAGCCAAAGAACATTAAGAACCAACACTCAACAAATAAATCTGATCATCTTGCTGGAAATTTTTCTAAAATGAATGACACAGTTCCCTGACTTACCACGCCTGTACACTGCATATTATTTGTCACTTCCTGATGATTCAGGGGTGTTCCTGAGCCTGTCTTTACCACAGCCATCAGGCCTAATAACCTGGCCTCTAGCACTGGCTGCTGTCCCACTTGCTCAGGCTGCCCCAGCCAAGGACACCGAGAACACACCCTTGGGACAGTGGCCTGGACCTTGGCTGTCTGGATTTTTTATTATTATTATTATTATTTTTTGCAGTGCTGTGTATTGAACCCAGGAGAGCCTGGCCCATGCGAGGCAAGTGCTCTACCCTGAGCTATGTCCCCAGCCCAACCCTGGCTGTCTGGAACATTCTCTCTCATATCTGCGTGGCTCACTTTCTCCTACTATTCAGGACTCAAATGCCAGCTTACCTGAGAAATCCTTGCTGACTATCCTTCTCCCATCTTTCAGCCTTCTTATTCTGCTTTATTTTATTTTTACAGTATTTCCCACTACCTAATAAATCATGTCGATATGTTTATTTTCTGTTTCCCCCAACTAAAATGTTAGCTTATTCCAATTCTATTTCTGCTTTATTATCTCCAATGCTGTTAACAGTCCTGGCACACAGTAGGTGCTCAGCAAATAATCATCAAGAGAATGAATAAATGATGCCTTCAGCATTCTAACCAGCGTGTGCATGGGAGAGGGGTCACTCCTATCTCACGTGGCCCTTTTTGACCTGGTCCTTTACCATCAGCTGTCACTTCTCAGTGTGGTCAGCAGCTTCCCTCACCTTCGTCTAATCTGCTGGATATGTAACCATGGAAAAGCTAAAGGTTGCCAGGAAAAGACCAACCTTAAACTGATTTTTCTGAACAATGTTGATTTCCAGGCAGTGTCCTCTATCAAGTTCCATGCCTGTCTTCTGCTCCCAATGCCCTGTGCAGAAATCTTTGCAGCTTCCTTCAGGTCGTGGATGGTTGACAAGTCTGACGTCTACCTAGAGACACTTGCACATGTGCATGCCCAGATGTGCTCACAGATACCTTCAGTTTCTAGAACAGTCGAAGTGGGCTGCCTAACTCTGCCAGATGGTGTTTCAAGGAAAGACAAGAGTGGGTGGGTCCAGTTTATTCCTCATGAGAATTTAAAGGTTTCAGGAATTTCTGGCTCTCTATATTGGTGGAAGCTCTTTCTACTGACAGGGCCTTGGAGAGACCTGGCCAGCCTTTGTACCACTCCAGTGTTGACTGGTTCTGCAAGGAAGTTTTCCTTCTGCTATAAAGAAATCTCTCTCCCCGCAACTTTTACCTACTGACCCAGCTCTATTCCCTGGAACCCCACAGAATAATTCAAATAAGTCCCTTGCCTTTGATGTTGGCTCAATGCTAAGCATTGATGGGGGATTCAGAAGTGTATGATATGTTAAGAAGTTCCTATTTTAATTGAGGAGTCAAGAGTGATGCTAATCAGCAAATATTTTAAAAATAATGATATTGAAAAAATGATATTATCTTTGTCATTATAATGTTAATAAATGCATATTACAGAAAATCTTGAAGGAGAAAAAAAATCCCCTACTGCTAGCATTTTGTTCTGTTTTTGCATTTTCCCTCCGACAAATGCTATTGGAGTGAATACAAGGAAAGTGCTGCTCTTGGGGCTCCAGGGGAGACTCAGTGATAGTTATCCCTAGGAATCTGAAATGGACTCAAGTTCAAGGACTTGCCCCAGGATACCCAATTCCAATGATGTTCCAGTCCCTTATACAAAATGGCAAAGTATCTGCATATAACCTATGCACATCCTCCCATATGTCTAAATCATTCCAAGATTTAGAAATACCTAATATATAAATGTCTTGTAAATAGCTGCTCTACTGTGTTGTTTAGGGAATAAAAAGTCTACATGTTTGGAACAGATGGAATTTTTTTTCTTTTTTTTGTACCGGGGATGGAACCCAGGGTTGCTTTCCCACTGAGCCACATCCCCAGCCCTTTATAATATTTTATTTAGAAATAGTGTCTCACTGAGTTTCTTAGGGCCTTGCTAAGTTGCTGAGGTTAGTTTTGAACCCATGATCCTCCTACCTCAGCCTCCTGAGCTGCTGGGATTACAGGCATGAGCCACCACACCTGGCTCCAAAATTTTTGATCCACAGTTGGTTGAATCCATAGATGTGGAACCTGCAAGTGATGGTGGCCTGACAGTCCAGCAGACGTGACTCTTCCCCTGAAGATGCTCCAGGGAAAAGAAATGCATATGGGCCGTAGAATCAGAAACAGCTGGTTTCCAATGAACTCAGTAACTATAGGTGAGCCTCAGTTCACTCATATGTTACTGGACCTAAAAATGGTGCCTAGTTTATTAGGTTGTTGAGGGGATCCAGTGGTAAACCTTGTAAAACATGTACACAGAGTCCAAGAATCCAATGAATGTAGCCGCCACAAATATAATACAGAGTAGATGGCTATTATGAAGGCTAGACAGGTATAGATGATCAAGGACCACAGGTGTTCAGAGACAAGCCACTTGAAACTGTGTTCAAAGAGGGCCAGACACAGTCAGTGACTGTACCAGGCAAGCACGCCGTCTGATGATGTGAACTGAATAGTGCCCAAATATAATCATTGTTTGACTCCCATCTGGAGGCTCGACTCCCCTGGCTCTTCGCAGAAGACTTGAGTCCTGAATCTGTTTGGCCTCTCTGTGTCTCTGTCCTGCTGCTCATGGGGAACATGCTTGGATCTCCTCAAGAAGCAGGCAGGGTATTAAGCTCCATCCAACCTTGTAACCGTAATGAACTGCGCACTCCCCTCTGACCCTGGAGAGGCTGCCTTCATTATAGCCAGACAGCACCCAGGGCAGCTCGGCCTGGCCTTACCCACCAGTGCGCCTTCCATGTCTACCTTCAATGGCATTTCTAGACCCAAGGGCTTCCTCTGCTTTCTGAGCTGACAGACACAGCCACCAGAGAAGGAAGCCACTCCCACCACCCTCAGAGTGGCTGGTGGGGGGATTGCTGTCACAGCACACAGAAATAACGGGGCTGTCAGGAGAAGGAGAAGCACCTTCGAACTAATCCTGTGCCCTGGGGCCTCTGGCTTCCTGGGAAGGGACTCGGGGGCTGTCAACACCCCCTCCAGATTTAGATGCCTCTGAGCTGTCCCCATGTCCCATGGGTAGGTCTCAAAAATAGCCCTGGGATAGACCCTACCGACAGAACCCTTTAAATCAGAACATTTTGGCAAAGGGAATTGTGGGTGTTTGTGCTTCTCCCTCCCCACCCTCCTTCTCTAGTGTGGCACCTAGACAAATTAAATACAAAATCATTTTCTGTCATTTAGGCAAATCATATTCCCATGGCACCAAAATGCATACATTATAAATAAAATACAAACTCATCCAGATCTCATTGAATCCTCTGCTTTCAGAGAACAGTACCGAGAAAGCCATCATTGCTGTCCCCATCTACTAGGTCAGTGGTGATCCCTGAAAGGCCTGGGGGTGACTGTGGGACCTTCTCCTGTCAGGGGAGGGTCCCTCCACAGCATAAACCTCACAGCACCCTGCAGCAGAACTTCCTGAGAGCCATTAACTTACTTACTTCAAGAATGAAACTATCATTGGTTTATCAAAGCATCAATAAAGGTTGCCAATCATTCAACCCAGACTTAACACAGAGATTAACCAAGATCCAGAGATGGTCAGTATTTTCTCCATGGTTACTCAGCAGTATCTCAATTTCAGGATAAGAAACTCCAGTTTAGGAAATCTCTCATGGTTTGACCTAGAAGGTGGTTGTTGCAGAGTGTACCTATGATGAAGACACCCATCATGGGGTGTGGGAAGCCATTCTTATTTAGCAGACTAGGTTGAGCCATGGGACACAGAAGCCTGGCTTCTAGAAACTGCCAGAAAGCATGTGGTGCTGTGTGGGAGTGGTTCCCTGTCTCCTTCTGGAAATATCCCCCTAAGAGAATGGCTTCCCTAACTCTGCCCTATCCTGTCCATCACAGAAGAAGCTCCTCCCAGTCCTTGCCCCCTTTACCTGTATATTATAAATAAAAGAGAGTTGGGTGACTTGTCCTTGGAAGAGGCCAGAGCTGGAAACCAAACCCATCATGGCCAAACCCATCATGCCCCATCACATTTAAAAAGAGTATTGGTCCCAGCACTTGGGTGGCTGAGGCAGAAGGACTGGGAGTTCAAAGCCAGCCTCAGCAATTTAGCGAGGCCCTAAGCAACTCAGTGAGACCCTGTCTCTAACAAAATACAGAATAGGGCCAGGGATGAGGCTCAGTGGTGGAGTGCCCCTGGGTTCAATCCCCAGTACCAAAAAAATAAAAAATAAAAAGAGTATTGGTTCTTGTGTGTTTATTGTTTATTGAGTTTATTGAGGGTAAGTTTTTTGGGTAATTGAGTGATATACAGCCAACAGCATCCTCTGGCAGTTAACCCTTTCCTCATCCATGTGGGACATGGCAGAGAGGCCCCCACAATGGGGAGTCTTTTTCAATAAAGTAAAAGTTCATGAAACACCTTGGCCTCCTAAGCCTACCTGTTAGAGAACTGGCATATGGAAAACGCGAGTTCAAAATCAAAACAATCACAATGTTCTCCCCCATTGGGCAGCCCACCATTCCAGCATGTCTGTTCTGCTTCTTGCATTTGCTGGTGTTCTTGCCAGTGTACATCAGGGTAGATTCAAGGGGAATGTCCCAAACCAGACTGCCTTGTCCATGGAGTACAACGCAGAAAAGTTGCGAATCTGGCCACATCCTTAGCAGCCCTAGAGAGATGGAACCAGGATCTCCCTTTAGTTTTGCAGATTCTATAACCAATTTTTCACACCAAAAATTTGTGATACATGGGCTGACAGCAGAACGGAATATTAAAACTCAGGACCTCCCTGAGAAATTGGTCCATACGGTTGCCATGCCGACAACCCACAATGCCAAACAAGCATCTCTGAAGTCCAGAAGGAACTTAGCTGGCTTCGAACAGCCCAGACAGCAAGAAGGCAGAGCTGCCGCCTGGTTGGGCTCTTGCACAGCCCCTCCCTTTCCCGGCTCAGCTCTTTGATTCCCCAGGGGAGTGATGATGACGCTTGTCTGAATTTGCTCAGCTTCTGACATCAGGACTGGCCACCTCATTCTCTAAGAATCTGAAAATACACATGCAACATTCTGGTCTGCCTTGAAATGGCAAGGACAGTCAGTGGTTACAATTCCAGGGAGAAATCAATTCCCCAGCTGCACCTGTCCCTTTCAAGCTGAACAAAGGGTTCCACTCCTAAAGATGCATGATCTTGCATTTCCTTCCTTACTTACAGTCAGGGTGGCGTTGCAAAGAAATAGCAAGGAGATCTGAAGCTTTGACCACGGACTGCTCTCAGAAATGGGCAAGAATCCTTTTGCACTTCTTTTGCAAAATAAGTGCTTATTAGGACTTGCTGCGTGCATCAATGTGGGGACGAAAGGAGCTTCCAGCACAATCCCTGTGTGCAGAGGTTACACTCACTTTAGAACTACTCAGAAGTGAATTAACTCAAAGATGGGAATACAATACCAGGCAGTGTCAAGGGCAGTGTGTGATGGGGATTGATACTGGTGGAACAGACTTCCAGAGCTAACGCTTAAGAGCAGAGAGGGAGCTGGCTGTGCACTTAAGTATCTAGGGAAGGCTCAGTCACTTCGATCTCTGGGATTACCCTTCCTTTCTTCCTGCGCCAGGTTCCCAGGTATCTTCCTGATCCTCTTTTACTTTTTTTTTTTTTTTTTTTTTTTTTGCGGTGCTGGGGATTGAACCCAGGGCCTTATGCTTGCAAGGCAAGCACTCTACCAACTGAGCTATATCCCCAGTCCCCTCTTTTACTCTTTAAACTTAGCTTCCAGATCTCAGCCCCTTTCTTATCTGTAGCAGGTCAACACCTGTGGTGATAAGGAGGGGCAAGAAAGTATTGACCAGCATACTACCCCCGCCTCTGATTCCAACCCCTCAAAACTAGTGTATCTCTCCAGCAGTGGCCCCACTTCCCCCTTCCAGGGCGCACACATGGGAGGAGCAGGAGAGAGGTGCTCCAGAAAGGTCAGGCAGGAGTCAGGATTCTGCAGTAGAAGCTCTGGGTGACTTTCCCTTGCCCTCTCTCTTCCTCAATGCCCTCCCTTGGCCTTTCTCCCCTTCCAGTTCAGAGCCTCCCATCAGTCACCAGAGAGGGACAGGGCATCTGGCCAGCCTGCATCTCCCCTCCTGGCCCCAGGACAGCCTTTGCAATGAGGGCAGCTAGATGAGGGCAGTGTGGGAGCTCCCAGGGTATAGGATCACTACTGGTCTGGCTGGTTCCAGTTCTAACCTCTCGGTCCACCTAGATCTCAGCACTCTGGGGTCTTGACACAGGAGGCTTTTCCTCCAGTGTATCTGTCCAAACACTGACAAGTGGTTTGGAAGCAGTGTCCTAGGGCTCAAAGTGATCCAACTCTCAAAAGGAAACTCTCCACCTAAACAGGCTTGCCCCCACAGATGCATCCAGACTGGGATCGAGGATAAAGTCCTGTCCATAACCCCCAAGGTCTCCTCAAGCCAGGTTCCTTTGCAGAAATCATGGTTCCTTTGTAGAGGATTCTTCCTTCTTCCCAGGTGGGTAACAAGAGTGGAATCTGGGGCAGGATGGGAGTTTAAGAGTGGTTCACACGGATCCTCCACATTCCTGGAGTTCTGAGGCACCTTTGGGTAAGTATTTTGTATGCTAGTCTATACAAACCTCAGCTCTCCAGATCCTGTACCTCCCCGCGGAGCTCCTCACCCCGCCTCTCCCAGGCCCAGATCTTTCCACGTCAGGACTGCACCCTCCCCCAATCCCCTACTTCAGCTCCATTCTGTTTCCTGGTCCTCGCTCCAGCAGTCTGTCGGGAGGGTAGTCTGAGACTCTCCTTCACACTCGCCCCTGCTGGAGGAAGAACGCACCAAAACGCTCCGGTTCGAATGCGCTCTCTGCGGGTCCCAGAGTCTCTTGCCTCAACAGGTGCCCCTGCCTGGCCACAAGAAGCTGTCACCCAGTGCCCGGGCGAAGATGGCGACAAGAACGCCCCCTGCAGGACGACTGGGGCTCCGCATGCCACCGCCTGGGTTCCCAGAGCGCTTAGGATCCCGCGGTTCCGCGGAAGCCCCAGCCATTCCACACTGCCTTTGTTTCTCCGCTTGCTTAGCCGTCCCGGAGCTGACCCCCTGCGAAGGAATCACCCGGTCCAGGCGCGGACACTGCGGGTTCAACTGCAGTGTGGACCCTAACGTTGGGGGTGCAGGGCGCATACAGGACGAGACCCTTCCCCGACCCACAGAACCCCTTCGGAAGGGTGTCAATGCCAAAGAAAAAGGTTCACATTGATCCGGGTGAGAAGGGGGAGCGAAGCCAGGAGCGCTTAGCGACCCTTCCCTACCCACGCCCCCACCCGATGTCCTTTATCCCCAGGAGGCTGGAGACCCAGTGCGCACCGCCACCTACGCGCTCAGCTGTGCGGCTTTCACCGCCGGCTCGTTGCGCTCAAGGGCCCGCTGCCTTCTCCCGCGGGCAAGGCATCCGCAGCCCCTCAGCCCCCAGCCCCGGCTGCGCAGTGCCGGGAGATCCGCCACGTTCCCAGTCGCGCGTGCACGCAGGGCCCACCAAACTTGCAGCACTTTCTCCCAACCCCCACCCGCTGTCACCCTCCCTCCATCCGTGCACCCTGGCCCCGCCGGACCGGCAGAGGTTGCCATAACAACAAACAGGAATGCTCCAACGTATACAAAGCCGGCCTGGCGCGGCGGGCCCCGCGCCCTGGGCTGCCGCGCGGGGGCAGGACGCGCGCCGCGGCTCCCTCGCCGGCCGGCCGCCCGGAGCGCCGGGCGTACTCACAATGAGCGGGATGGTGCGGTCCTCGCGCAGCTGCTCTGGCCTCCCGCCGGCCCTCTGCGCGCCCCGGCCGCCGGAGGATGCTGCGTGGGCTCGGTTGTCCTGCCATAAGTAGTAGAAAGTGCCTAGGATCCAGGCTACAGTCAGGATGGCGATGGCATTGGCGCGGATCTTCCTCATGGTGGGCGGCGGGGCGCCCGGGTGGGAGCCGGGTCCGGCGTGTTCTCGAGGCCGGGGCGGGGGCGCTCGCAGCCCCAGCTGTTTGTTTTCGCTCGCGCCTGGCTGCTCAGTCCCGCAGAGCAGAAAAAGGAGAGAGGTGGGGGGGTTGTGATAGGGAGAGACAGGAACGCCGAGCGATCCTCACGGTCCTAATGCCCTTCAGCCCCGAGCGCGCGCATCCCCGGGGCGCCCATTCATTCGCGCGCAGAGCCCCATCCGCGCTCCAGCTGCTGCTGGCCGCCCGGGCCGCTCTGCACCAGCAAATGAGCGTGCCGAATGGAAAGTAGCGTGGGCCTTCCTCCTGCGCTCCGGGACCTGGCGAGACAGTCGCCCGCGGCGGAATGGCGACGGGTTGGAGCAAGCTTCGTCTCATCGCTCGTAGACCGATCGCCCGGCGCTGCCCCCGCGCGGCCCTAGTGGGTCCCGCCTACCCACCCCACCCCCGGACCCAGAGGCCCTGAGTCACCGACTGGAAATGCGCGACCCCCGGCCTTGGCCCACGCAGTGGAGCTGCAGTTCCGGGCGGCGCTCTGAATTGCGCTCTGCCGCGGGGTTCAAGGTGTGTTTCGCGAGTCCTTGGGAAGGGGCGGCGGGCGGGGAGGTGTCGTGAATTTACCCGGGAACCCTTGTCACGAGCAGCCGGTAGGCTTCTCCGACGTGATCTTCTGGTTCGTTCTAGGACGAGGTCGCAACGGTCGGGGTCCTCCCGGGAAGACACAAACGACTCACCACAGCAAGCTGGTGCACAAGGCTGTTTATTGATGCCTTCTCAGGTCACACACAGGTCACACGGTTCCTCCGGACGCAGAGTTGTTGGAGAGCAGAGTGGCCAGCGACGCAGCGGTGGAAAATGCTCTGCCTCCTTCAACCGTCCGGGGTTCTTATACTCTCAAAGGGGTGTACCCCTGTACCCCCGCGCACTTATCATGACACTCCAGCTTATTAGTGTCACTCCACTCATCAGCATATCACCATATCTCTTACTCCAGCTTAGGGGTCACTCATTAGCATATCACCATATCTCTCACTCCAGCTTGGGGTTAGCTCATTAGCATATTATGTAACCACATATCTCTTATACCAGCTTAGGGTTAGCTAATTAGCATACTACGTACACACTCTACTCACGTCAAGTAACACACTCGCTCTAAGTAAAACAACTTATTCAAACAAGATGGCGTTGGTCATGCTCCATACAACCCTCCACAGCCTAGATTCCGAGTCGGGGGCGGGGGGCACCCAGAGAAGGTTTGGAAGCTGGTGCACTTGACTTTCGGGGAGAGCGAAGGGAAGCGACGTTGCTTCGCAGTCTGTGCGAGGAGAATGGGGATACGACCGCTCCACATCTTTCATTGGCCCGGGGCTCCCGGCTTTTATGACACTCCTCCATCCCGCCTCGCTGTCCCCTGGACAACTCTGAAGTATCTTCATCACCATTTCATCAGAAAACAGAAGGCAGAGTGGCCCAACGATTCCACCGAGGTCACAAGGCTAATTAGTGGGAAGTGCCCAGTCTACCAACCGTCTGACATTTTTCTACAAGCCATCTGACACTTTTCGGGCAAAGTGCAAAACACGGTGGTGAGAGACATCACAGATTCTGCTCAGGGTCCTGGAGGAGGTGAGAATCAGGTGTGAACTACTCTCCAGACAAAAGGCCAGGTGGGCTAGATTAGCCCAGAGCGGGGTACAGGGGTACAGGCCGAGGGGCAATGAAGAGATGGGAATTGATGAAGTAGGGATCACAGAGAGAGAAAGGACTTATTGCAAGGTGGTCTTCTTTTAGTTGCCAGGGAAAGCTTCTTAGTGAAGTCTGAATAAATCCTTAAGAGGCAGAAGGGGGAGGGGAGGGCAGGACCAAGATTAGCTGCCCAGCAAAGGTCCAGAGGATGGAAGCATTTGTGTTAAGGGGAGAGCGCTTGATGTTGGTAAGGGTTTTGTGGCTCTTGAGGCTGGCAGATTGGGCAAGTCTGGACTCAGGAGATTCTTAAATGCCAGGAACAGTGGGCAGGGAGTTTGCTTCCTATTGATGCTGCTGGGTGTTATGCTCTTCTGAAGACCCAGGTAGGGTCGGGGCTGCAAACGAAGCCACCTGGGGAATCAGGCAGTGAGATCACAGCATCATGTCCTCCCTCACCCACACTCTCAGCACCACCCTGAGGCATGGAAGTGAAATAAGGCAGTGTTTCTCTGCTTCTCCATTTCTCCAGCATTCTGGAAGTGAACCAGATGTGTAATAGATGTGTGTAATAGATGCTTGATACATTTCTGATGAGGCAAAGAGAAGAAACCCCCACCCCCACTTGCTTTTCCCAGAAGACACAGAGTTATCAATGCAATCATGATATCGTGACTCAAAAGACTAATCAATTAAAAGACTAGACAATTCCAAAACTAGCCCAGCCAGGGAGGTGACCCTGGAAAATAGAGAGCACACCAGAGGGTCCATGAAAGTAGCAGGGAGTCTTAGGCATAGGCTGTGTGTCAGTCATAAACCACAGGGGCAAGGGGACAGAGATGCCACTGGTTCCGGGGCAGCAGTACAACTTGCTTTCCCAGGTCTCCCTTGCCTGGGGAGTCTAATCAAACTGCCTAGGGCCCAGGGTTCATTTGCACAGATGGAGAAAACCACTGTAAAGTCACTGCCTGGTTTCACAGGAATCATGGAACAGATCCAGTGTCATGGCATCTCCTGGAGGCCAGGGAAGACCTTGCTCCTTAGGCACCTGCTCCACAAACATCTCTTGTCAACTACGAAAATGAAAGGCATCTGCCCTCTTGGTTCCCCCTTTCCACACAGGTGATCAGGAGGCCAGCCAGGTGTGAAGACTAGAGGAGTGGCCTCCTAGTTGCTGTTGCCCTTGATCTTGAGAGAATCAGGTGAAAGGATGTGGGATCCAAAGGCATCCCCTCAACTCACTCCTGGGTGTGGGCAGGCTGACCCCAGGCTGATGGCTTTCTGTTGACTCCAGAAAAGGCTGGATGAGGCCAGGGAGGGAGAAGAGGGAATTTGGCAGGGTTTCTACAAATCTCAGCACTTATTCCCCAGGACTCAGGGAGCCAATTGAAATTGTCTGGCAGCCTGGTGTCCCTAAGATAAGACTTCCCTCACCCTCCACCCTCCAGAGGGGTGTAGTCCTTCTGGAAGGTGTTGGACAGCACAATAGCCCTCAGATGGGCACTTCCCTGGGGATGGAAGTAAGGAGGACTGGAAGTTACCATGTTCATTTGACTGACAGAAATTTGACATAGCGGTTGCCTGATGCGCCTTACGCCTCAGGCACTCTGACGGAACTGGGGACTAGGAGCTGCCACCTTGGCTACAGCCTATGGTCTTCCTTCCAGATTTGGGCCTGGAACTGAGTCTGAGATAGATTTCAGTGATCAGGGATGACAGTGAATGCTGTTTCCTTTCTGGTCCTAGGAGTGGATCCCAGCAGAATGACAGAATCAAAGCCATCCCTAAGAAACTTGCTGATTCCTACTGTCCACTGAACTCTGAAAGCAAGAGTAATTGTATTAGCTGCAGTTTACTCAGGACCTCCCAGGTGCTAGCCAGCCACCATGCCAGCATTCCACATATCCTGTCTCTAAAGTTCTCACGCTCTTGAGATGAGTTAAATATTATCATCCCCACCTGCAGATAAGGACCCTGAGCTTTCATGAGGCTGCTCATTTGCCTGGAGTCATGTGGTGGGTCACTGGTGGAGCTGGGTTTAAACCCTGAGCCATTTTCAATGCCAGTATCTGGGCACCATGCAGGGCAGTCTGCAGGGTGCTTAAGAGTTCTGGGTGGAGAGATCTCACTTTGCTTTGGGCCTGTTTTCTCCTCTGTTAACGGAGGGATAGAGAGAGATGCTCTCAGATCCCTCCAACTGAGCCATTTTAGCCTTCTATTTCTTGGGCATCTTCCCCTGTTTGATCTTTCTCTGACTCAGTTCACCTTCTCTTTTAAGACAACCAAAGCTGGCACAGGCTAAGCTGGGGCCCCTGTGCATTTGATGTAGAGCTGGACAACTCAATTCAAATGCTGATTATGTCACCGAGTAGGAGAGAGAGCAAATTCCTAACCTGTTTCCTCACCTGTACAATGCGGGTGTTCTCCCTTAACTTGAAGCCCTGTTAGGAAAGACTGGATGAAATAAAGCCTGTAAGACCCAGAGCCTAGTAACTGCCCCGATCTACTGGAAGTCCACTCCCACAGACATGCTGCTGGCTTCTGAGGGTGAGAAGGGGCTTCTGAAGGGCTGCCTAGGGAACATACAGGGGATTGCTGCCATCACTGCCAAGAATAGACCACAGGCAGGCCTCTCCAGCCACACCGAAGGTCCAGTAAGGATGGACTGTCCTGCCCGACAGGTGGGTAGATGTCTCTTCCAGAGCCTCTGCTGGGCGGGCTGCAGTCAAGGTGGGAGAGAGACATAGAGAAGGGCCCCCGCCTCTTTGTGTCTAATACCCTTGAGACCTGTGCCAGCTCAGAAGCCTCTTGTTCTATCTGCTGCTGCAGCTGGGCCCCAGAATGTAGGGGAGAACCTGTTGGATTCCCGGCCCGGCCTGTGTCTGCCCTGAGCAGAAGAGAAGGCTGGGATGGGGGACAGAATGCTCGTAGCCAGGCAACAGGCGCTGTGCCAATACAGGATTGCAGAATTCAGGCACTTGAAGAAGGCACCAACGTCCCCATTTTACAGATGAGACTGATGCCTGCAAAACCACAGCCAGCTGATGGCATTTAAGGCGCCAATTTCTTCTCAGGAAAAGATATCTGTAAGTTTCTATAGATTGTTATAGATGGAGGGGAGGACCTGGTTCTTTGAAAGGAACTTCCAGTCTTATTCTCAATCCTCCTCCTATTTGTCTGATAACCTCTGCTTGTTATGACTCGTTTCTGCCACTAGAGTGTAAACTCTAAGAGGGCACGGCCTTTTGCTTTTGTGTTTTCTTTTCTTTTCTTTTTTTTTTTTTTTTTTTTGCAGTGCTAGGGATCATACCCAGGGCAAGTTCAGTTCCACTGAGCTATACCCCGGCCCTCAGGTGTTCTTCCATTTTATTTTTTACAGATGGGATCTCGCTATGTTGTCCAGGCTGGTCTTGAACTCTAGGGCTCAAGTGATCCTCACAGTTCAGCCTCCCGAATAGCTGGTGCTATAGGTGCTCCTTCAGGGGTTCTTACATGCTTTATTTGCCACTGTTCCCCCAGTTCTTATGTTAATGGCACACTATACATGCTCATTTAATTATCTGTTGATGGGAGAGGGAGGGAAGAGGGAAGAAGGTAGGGTCTGTGAAGCATTTCCTTCTCTTAAGCACTTGAGAGAGTGGTGCAGGACTAGAGCCCAGAGAAAGGGGGCAATTTGTCTAGGGTCAGGCTGGTCCAGGTTAGAGGTCACCTAATAGGCTTCTCCCGGAGCATTTGACTCTCCCAATCATGAGGCCAAAGGACAAACACTATTGCCCCAAGATGAGAGGTTGAGAAAGTCTTTTGTGGTCCCATCAGAAGTCATGGAAGGAGTGACCCTGATTCTGGTGGACAATGGCAGAACTACAAGTGTTGCTGCTGATCACAATGATCCAGCTGTTGCATTTGGGAGTAACAGGACAGCAGAGGCTTTGAGCTAATTAGAAATTAGCTAATTAGAAATTACCTGTCAACTGAGAACACACCTGTGATCCCAGAGGCTCAGGAGGCTGAGGCAGGAGGATGGAGAGTTCAAAGCCAGCCTCAACAACTTAGCAAGGTCAAAAGTAACTCAGTGAGACCCTGTCTCTAAATAGAACATAAAAAAGGGCTGGGGATGTGGCTCAGTGGTTAAGTGCCCTTGGGTTTAATCCCCTATCCAAAAAAAAAAAAAATCAATGTGTCAAATGCTCTTTACTAACAACAAGGAAGCCATACAAAAGAATGGATTAATGCATAAATAATGCATAAATAAAGCCACTGGTTAGCCAAAGTGGTCCCAAAGGCAGAGCCTTTTCCAAGGCCCCTGACCTACCACCATCTCTACCACCTCCTTTGCCTCTCCCCTTTCTACACAGTCTCTGCAGGGCTGAATGGTAAAGGTTCTCAGAGCAGACCAGATGGCCCACCAACATGCCAGACCAATGCCTGTCTCTCCGCCTTGACTGGAAGTGCCTCTGAGCAGGGCCTGGCAGCCTTTGTGTATCGTGAGTTCCCAGCACAATGCTGGGCGTCTTGGCAGCACCTATTAAATCTCTGTGTGGAGTAAGTCAATGAATGAATGAATATCTAGGGAGGGAAGCTGCTGCTTCTTGCCATTCTGGCCTGTGAAAATGCCAAACAGGCCTGAGATGGTAAAGCCAGTGCCTGTTGCCTGTTGGGGTGGCTTTTCCAGTTCCTTCCTTTCCTTCTTGAACATCTAGAAGATGCCAGGCACTTCTAGGTACTAGGGATACAAAAATGAATGATATGAACAATATCAACAATATCTGGTCACAGCATCCGAAGGATTCAGTAATTGACAATAGGGAAATAAGTGTAGTCACAGGATTAGATAGGGCTCTATCAGCATCTGCACAAGTCAGAAGTCATTTGAGAGCTGAGCCTTAAAGGACAGGCAAGCAGGTAAGTCCCAGAAAAGGAGCAGACAACAGCGGCTAAGATACATGAGTGTTTGGGAGACTGAATCCATGGGCACTTCACCATTGAGTTACATCCCCAGCCTTTTTATTTTTTATTTTGAGACCATCTTGTTAAGTTGCTGAGGCTGGCCTCAAACATGCCATCCTCCTGCCTCAGCCTCCGAGTAGCTGGGATTACAGTTTGTGCCCTGCAGGCATACTCATTTCTTTTCAAGGACCTTATTACTTGGTATATCAGGATGGGCCTTGAGATCTCGGGCTTGAACAAACTGGCTCAATCTCAAGGAGACCAGGCAGAAAGACCAGAGAGAATTTGAGTTGAAGAGACACATGGTCTTACATTCCTTCAGCCTAATGGTGCCTATAATTGATACTTTCATTTTCCTTATGAAACTGTGAAGCCAAAATTAAAGGAATGTTCCTGAGGTTGGTATATATTTTGAAGCTCTTAGCCAGGCTGAAAATATCCATCGATATCGTCTGAAGTGTAATTTCTACTCCCTAACCAGTCAAAATAATTGAACAGGAAGAAAAAGCTGTTAATGCAGGAGGCGTGTAACACCAGATCCATGTTGCCTGGAAATCTACCATTTCAAAGCAATTGAGGGTTTTACAACCAGCATTTACAGTCATACATGTCCCCTCTCAGTGACGCTGCCCCCTGAAGCCATCAAAAGGCCCATCAATCTGGCTTGGACACCAAAATTGTTCACAGTGTCTGGAGCAATCCAGAGCAGAAAAAAGAAATGTAAAAGCATCCTGTCATTTCATCAGCATGTAAGTCTTGGGGAGTTTCCTTTGGGAGGTGGTGGTGAAGAGCTGGGCTGTCTGCACTTGGGGGGGCCAGTGTGGCAGACGGGAACAAGGCAACTCTTCCCACCTCCTCCTTTCCACCTTGGCATCCCTGCCCCATGTCCACGTACAACTTGGTCTAGGGTGACATTTTTCCTTCCTGCCAGACAAGAACATACTTGCCTCTGCTTCCCTCAGTGACAGCAGGTCGAGGGCTGCGGGTCCTTCAGCAGAGGGTGGCGCTGTGTTACTGCTCACCGTCTGCCTGGCCCCTGGTCTCAGGCTGGAGTACAGCAGAAGAGATGGACAATAGACAACAGTCCCTGTCCTCTGCCAGTGCTTGGATACATGGATGCATGTGTCTGGATGCATGTGTCTGGATACGTGTGTGGGGTCCATTTTTCAACTGGAATTTTATTTCAGGTTTTTCTTGGAATTAGTGGTTTCTTTCTACATTTCTGTCTAATCATTTGTTTTCCCTTCCATCTCTGAATCACATCTTTACAAAGACTACTACCTAAAAATGGAGCATTTAAGCTGGGCGCATGGCGCTCGCCTGTAATCCCAGCACTTGAGAGGCTGAGGCAGGAGGATTGAGAGTTCAAAGCCAGCCTCAGCAATTTAGTGAGGCCCTAAGCAACTCAGTGAGACCCTGTCTCTAAATAAAATACAAAATAGGGCTGGGGATGTGGCTCAGTGGAGTGCCCCTGGGTTCAATCCCCAGTACCGGAAAAAAAAAAAGGAACATTCAGTGTGTTCTTGGAAGCAGGGATGATGGGGAGGTGGGAAACCTGGGTTTTATGCCATCAGTCATCCTGGTGACCTGGAAAAGTCACTTATCTGGGCCTTTTTCTCATGTTTAGAAAGAGGACTTTGGTATATAAGTTCTTGGAAGGTCCTTTCAAGGGCTAGCATTTCAGGATTCTACTTTTTTTAATATTCTAAATCATTCCCTGCCCCAGTAAGAATTTAGCAATAAACTGAGATACAAAATTTTTTTTTTTTTTTTTGGCACCAGGAATTGAACCCAGGGATGTTTAACCACTAAGCAACATCTCCAGGCCTTCTTTATATTTTATTTAGAGACAGGATCTTGCTGAGTTGCTTAGGGCCTTGCTCAGTTGCTGGGGCTGGCTTTGAATTGGAGATCCTCCTGCCTCAGCCTCCTGAGTGCTGGGATTACAGGCATGTGTCACCGCTCCCCACCCAAGATAAAATTTTCTTTATCATCATTTGGTCCCCTTACACATTGCATACACATGAATACACCCAAACAATGTAAAGCATTCTATATGATCAAGAATCTGAAAACTTCCAGATTACAGGAGACCTAAAAAGGAGAAGCTGGAGGAATGTACAAGAAGTTGGTACATCCAGGGATGCCTCCGAAGAGGGAACTTGAGGAGGACAGGAATGAGGGACATTTTCATTTCGCATTCTTGTGTACCCTTTGATATTTTTTGCCATTTATTACCTCTTCACATTTCTTTCTTTCTTTCTTTCTTTTTTTTTTTTTTTCTGGTGCTGGGATCAAACCAAGAGCCTCATGCATGCTAAGCACATGTTGTTCCATTGAGCTATACTCACAGTCCCTGAACATTTTTTAAGCAAGAAAAAAGTTCTCCTTTTTCTTCCTTCCACCACAGGCCCCTGTGCAGCGGGTTGCTGAGGGGAAAGGAGCCAGTGTTGGAGCTGGAGTCATGCTGAGCCACCTTTCAGATCAGACCTAAGACAAACCCCAGCTCTCCAGCTGGCTTGGCCAATAGCCCTGCTGCTCTGGCTGCCCGGCAGTCTGGAGGGGTTCTGTGGATGCACACCCAGTGCTGGCCCTGGCCTTGGCACCCTGCTGGACTGTCCAGTTGCACAGGGATTCGGCTCAGCATACTCCAGTGAGGGGCTACCTCACTGCTGCAGCAAGCAGGTGGGCCCAGAGGCCTCAGAAGCCAGCAATGGGTAAATGCATTCAGTCTTAACTTCTCCAGTCCTTGCTGGTCCCTTTCAAAGAAAGACTGCCTTCGTTGTTGTTTTTATTTTGTTTTTGCTGTGACTATAACATGAGGACAAGAATATAAAAGAAAAAAAGGTGAAAGGGCAGGAAATTAGTGGGGAAAGGTCATCAAAGACTGCTTTTCTCCTGGCCTCCCCTCACACTGCCTGCCTCTACTTGGCAGAGCGGGCCTGCGGCATCCCTGGCCAGGCTCCACTTCCCTGGGTCCCCGGTGCCAACTCCTCCTTAGCTTTCTTTCATGACATTGAGCCTCCACGTGGCCTTCCTCTTCTGCATCCTTTATTGGTTACAACCAAGGATGTGTGCTGGGCCATCACTTCATTGTCCCCTACTTCCCACCCCACCCCCAATTTCAGAGTCCTCCTCCTTTGGTTTAGCTACTGCCAAGAAATACCTACCATGGTTGAGGTTCATTGCTCAGTTTGACCCTGTCCCCCAAATGAGATTGCTCAGGTGGGTTCTTCCACGCTCCACTCACACTTACCATGCCCTACTTCTTTCCAGGAAAAACAGTCAATTGCCCACTAATAGATTTTAAAATTAGCTTTCTGGGAGCTGGGCTGGGTGGGACAGATAGGTGCGGCCTCGACCCGCACCCTGGCGGTAGGGTAAGTAGATGCTCAGCCAAGAGATTGTGGAGTACTGGTGCTCGGACATCTACCTGCCACTGTGTCTGGCCTCTGCCCTGGCCTGAAGTGGGTCTGGATCCCTCACAGTCCAGGGTGCAGCTGGTCCCAGGTTGAGATGGAGCTGGAGGCTGAGGAAGCTGAGCCAATGGCAGACTGCGCACCAGCCGGTCCTGGATAAGGAGAAAGCACTGTCCATCTTGGCTATGTCTCTGTCTTCCAGAAGTAGTGGAGTGCACACCTCTTGGAACCATGGCCCACCAGACACTTAACACTTTCCTCAGGGCACAGAGATGTTGAGGACCTGGGCAGAATATGGGTGAGGTGGGGCCAGAGTTCAGTATGTCACTACTGGAGCATCATGTGAACTGTTGCCCCCAAGTGATTCTCATGCCTTCCCAGAAGACTTACTGTCAGGGAGTGTCTTCCTCCCAGCCAGGGACGATGCTGGGCAAGGAGCCCCAGATGATGATGCCCTTAGGAGAGCAGCCTGTTGGCAGTCTGTTGGGGGGTATCCTTAGATTTTCACTGAAGGTCCTGGCCATTCCTGGACCTGTAACATGCCTGTAATGCAGAGGAAGAAAGCTAATTTTTTTAAAAAAATGAAATACAGATGTTCTATTTTGGAAGTACAAACCCAGGGCATTAGGAGTGAGAAAATGGAAGGGAGGCAGGGATGAATGGGAGGTAATGCAGGGATCACTTCCAAGCTGGGCACTGCTTCACGACAAGCCTTGAAGAGGCCCAGCAATACCAATTAGCTTTCTTCCTCTGCATTACAGGCATGTTACAGGTCCAGGAATGGCCAGGACCTTCAGTGAAAATCTAAGGATACCCCCCAACAGGCTGCCAGTCTCAGCTTCAAGTGGCATCTCAGTGTCCCCTAATATGCCCCCACAATGCCTTATTCTGATCCCCAATCAGTACCTTCTATCAGAGCCTCTTTAACTCCTAAAATGTTATGGACCCCAAACTTGCTGTCCACTGAGACCCAGGCTGTGCTCCCCTCCACTGTTCAAATGTTGCCACCTAGATATGCCTTTGACCTTGGCATACCCTCAGACAAGTCCCAGTCTTCCCTGACTTTAGAATTTCGTGACTTTCTCATGAACCAGCCAGATGGCCAGGCTGCTTCCTACTTGAGCAGCCAACCGAGGTTGCAAGGAGGGCAGAAAACTCTGGTGACCAGTCAGGAGCCCCCAGGAGGGAATCCTGACTTTCAAGTATAAAAACTGTGGAAAAGCTTATACCAAGTGCTCTCACCTCATGAGTCCCCAGCGTAACACACAGGCGAGAAGCCCTGTCGATGCATCTGGGAAGGCTGCATGTGGTCTTTTTCTTTGCTCTGATGAGCTTGGACGACACATGACAATACACATGATATCGACCATACGGATGTGATCAGCGTGGCCGACGGTTCATGAGGTCTGACCATCTCAGGCAACACCAAAAGATTCATCAGTGGCTGCCAGGATCCCCAGACCCGCAGGCCAGCAGTGGACAGACAGATGGTCCTGTTGATACCCTGGTCCTTCGGTTCATCTCTTCCTCTCATTTTGCTTTTCTACCCAGATGCTGCCTGCCTCCACCCAGCTCATCTCTTGGTAGGAGCAGGCTTAGATGAAGATAAGAGGCAATATGAAGCCCAGATGAAGTTCTGGACTCCATCAGAGTTTCCTCAAAACCCTCAAAGGCTGTCTGGAATGCCCTCACCTCTCTGGGGACACCTACTTTTGAAGTTTTGCCAGACAGGAAGATGAGCACAGTGGAGATGGAGAGCTTTATTTAAAAGCTCTTTATCATGTCACTCCTGGGCTTGAAACCTTTTAGTGACTCTCCTTTGCTGCTACATAAAAATCCAAGGTTTGGTCTTCCACAGTTTCCAGAGCCAGACTATGTTCAAATCTTGAACTTTCACTCACTAGCCACGTGACCTTAGAATCTGTGATCACCTTATTTCCCCTTTTGGAAAACTAGAAAGATGGTACTGGCCTGTATTGGACATGTCATATGAATTGCATCAGATTCTCAGATTCTTTGCTTTGTTTTTTGGTGTTTTTTTGTTTTTGTTTTCGTTTTTGTGTATGTGTGTGTGTGTGTGTACCAGGGATTGATCCCCGGGACACTGAACCTACTGTGCCACATCCTCAGCCCTTTTTATTCATGTTTTAAAATTTGAGAAAGGGTCTCACTAAGTTGCTTAGGGCCTTGCTAAGTTGCTGAGGCTGGCTTTGAACTCAAGATCCTCCTGCCTCAGCCTCCCAAGCTGCTGGGATCACAGGTAATGTGCCACCGCGCCCAGCTGCATCAGATTGTCACTTACCATCCACATGCTCAGAGTTTGTCTCTTCCTGCCAGATTCATGGAATGTCCCACCATAGGGTAGGGGTCTGGCATCCCATGTTGCCACAGCAACCTTGAAGTGTGGGGCAATTAATGCTCACAGGGGAAGATTTTGACTAATGGGAAATGGGAGATAGGAGAAAGCCAGGCAGGTGAATCTGCCTTCTCTCCCTTCCATGAATCACTGTTAGACATTGTTTCTCCCAAACAGTATCGCCTCTGGGTAGATTCCCGAGTAGCCAGGGCACAAGCATGCTGGGCCTCTTCAAGGCTTGTCGTGAAGCAGTGCCCAGCTTGGAAGTAATCCCTGCATTACCTCCCATTCATCCCTGCCTCCCTTCCATTTTCTCACTCCTAATGCCCTGGGTTTGTACTTCCAAAATAGAACATCTGTATTTCATTTTTTTTAAAAAAAATAGCTTTCTTCCTCTGCATTACTTCTTACTGGGAATCCAGAGATCAAAGCTAAATGTTTTGAAAATGACTCCTAGGTCTTGTAAGTGGTCTTCGTGGATAGGGTGGGAAGAGGCCACACTGGCCCTCTGAAGTCCTAAGCCTCTCTCTACCAGATGGAATCCTGAAAATGACACAACATGCCATCCATGCTCAATATGGGGTAACCTGGCAATGCTGGAGCACTGACTGTGGGCTCAGATCGAAGGTGCCCGTGTCCAACACTGCAGCAGGTGATCTCCCCTGCCTTCCCAACTGCACACAAGCCCAAGAGGGGATGGCTGTGTCCTGCAGGCAGTGGGAAAGTGAGAGCTAGAGGATGATCAAAAAGCCATGACAGAGCTGGGCACAGTGGTGCACACCTGTAATCCCAGTGGCTCAGGAGGCGGAGGAAGGAGGATTGTGAGTTCAAGGTCAGCCTCAGGAACTTTGCAAGGTCCTGTCTCCAAATAAAATATTGAAAAGAATTGGGATGTGCCCAGTGGTTAACTGCCCCTGGGTTCAATCCCTGGTACATAAAAAAGAAAGCAAGAAAGAAATAAAGGAAGAAAGGAAGAAAGAAAGAAAGAAAGAAAGAAAGAAAGAAAGAAAGAAGAAAGAAGAAAGAAGAAAGAAAGAAAGAAGAGAAGAGAAGAGAAGAGAAGAGAAGAGAAGAGAAGAAAAAAGAGAAGAAAGAAGGAAGGGAGGGAGGGAGGGAGGAAGGAAAAGCCATGATAGTCAGACAAGCAGCAGAGGGAGATGTGTACTTGGTCAAGCTTGGTGGAGTGGATACAGACTCCAAGAGATGAAAAGATAGAGAATGCAAGGGAAAACAGCTTCAGGGAAAGAAAAAGCAGAGGGTGAAAACCAATAAAAGTGTAACAAATACTAAAGCCAGAAAGGCCTAAAGAGAAACCATCCAGAGAGCGGCGAGGAGAGGATGGTTAGCAGCAGAGGGCTGAGGGGGCAGGGTAGAGGAGGGCGAGGGTGGCCAGTGTTCCAGGCTGGAGGCAAGAGCACTGGCGCAGCATAAATCTTCGGGAAGGGTCACTCACCTTCCAAGCTGTTGGGCTCATTGGCTGCAGCAGGCAGAATCTATTTAAAACACACCAGGCATTTTGCCTCGTCCTATTTCCCTGCCCAGAAAAGGCTGGAGCCAAAGGCTGAGGGAACCTGTCCAGCATTAGGACCCTGCATGGACCACAGCCTGAAATTGGGAAGATCCTCACCCATCTGGAATGACCCCTCCTTCCATCCCAGCACCAGGCCGCTGAACTGCTAGCATGCTGAACACAGTCCCCCAAACTCAAAAGACTTCCTTCACCCTGTCTTCAAGCTTGTCAGAAAGCAGATGCTGCTCAAATGTGACAGCTGCTCTAAGGGGCCTGCCCGACCAGTGGGAATATTCTACATGATGACTGAGAGGCCTGGTGATTAGATTTCAGCAAGACAAAGGACAGCATGAAAGGGCATCAAGGGTAAAATGGCTCTTAGGGGAACCATATGTGTCTTGATTTGGAAAATCACCAGGGGCTCCACTTCTTTTCCCAGACTCTTTATCTTGGGAAGCTCCAATCTGGAGACCTGACTCCTAGCCACCTGTCACAGAAGAAGTATTAAAGGCTGGGAGCTGGAAGCAACCAAGGAAGACCATCCCTGCAAGATCTGTTTCCTCTCCCACTGAGAGGGTCAGATGACAGGGCACTCCTCCCTGGCTCTCAAGCCTGAGTCATATAAAAGACAGTTCAATGTGACTGAACTGAAGTTCTCAGCTGTGCATGAGATTTATATGCTTGAAAAACTTAGTGTACAAATCAAATAAAAATTTTGCCTGCCAGAGAGGTTGGCCTTTCAAAATAAATTTGAGGTCAATCCTATGTTTAAAGAGAAGGATGACTCATGAAGGTAAGTAATCTTCCAAGTTCATGTTTATAAAATTATATGGCAGATAGGGAGTTTCTGTGTAGAGATTTGCCTATAATTTGCTTTTAGGATGCAAATGAGCTTTTTTTTTTCCACTTTTTTTTCATTTTGTTCATTTTAACAAAAAAGGCAGATGGTTGTGCTGCGGGAGCTACTACAAAAGAAAAATAAATAAAACCATTTAATGGAAAATTTCAAATACATATAAAAAGTAGAGAACTCAATAACCCAGCTTCAACAATTATCAACTCATGGCAATCCTATGAGAAACATGGATTTCTGAGCCAACTGACAGAGACAGAGGTAAAGAACAGCATGGGACAAATAGGATTAGCACTGCGAAGGCTGTGGGATCCAGAACATTTCTGCATAAATGCTCTAGAGAATGAAGGGAAGGGTGGGAAAGCATTCCTGGTTAACAACCAAAGAAGAAACTTGAGATTTAAAAACCAAATCAAACTATATACTCTCGTTGAAGGATGTACAATGTACAAATAAATTATGCTGGTTGCCTTCAAGGAAGTAAAGGACTAGGGAGATTTCAGTATAATTTTTTTTTTTTAATTCTAGACTATGAACACATATTACTCACCCCAACCCTTGTTTTTCTCTTTTTTCTTTTTTTGGTGGTACTGTGGATCAAACTAAGGGGTGCTCTCCCAGCCACTGAGCTATTTTCTCTAGCCCTTTTTATTTTTTGAGACAGGGCCTCACTGTTGCTTGAGCTGACCTTGAACTTGTGATCTGCCTGCCTCAGTCTCTCAAGTAGATAGGATTATAGGCTGGTGCCACTGTGCCTGGACACACATTACCCATTTTTTAAAATTATGAAAATCAAACTTTATGAAGCTTTGTAGTTACCAAGTCCACTAGGTGTGGGCAAACTGCCTGGACTCAGACTACCAACTCCTCATTTCATTTTGACTTGGATTTACTCCTTTAGAGTAATTCATGCAGCCAGATGATACCTTCCTTGATATACCTGGGTATACCTTCTGATACCCAGAGGTATAACAAGAGGATACGTGTTCACATAGTATAAAAACCCAGCCCTTGATGGTTGTGTGAGTGTGCACATTTGTCAAAGTTCATCCAGCTATCTTAAGATGTGTGTATCTGCTATATGTTATCTACCGCACACTTCGATGAGTATTGTTAAAAACAATAATAAAAATCCTAGCCCTTGTGTACAAATAAGTCAAAGAACCACCATTGAGAGGTTTTCTGGGTTGATGGTTCAGAGAAAGCTGTTGTTTTGATAAAACAACACTATGCAGACTTTTTGCAAAAACTTGCTCTTTGGAAACCACCACTATAGCATGTGCTTTTGGTTAAGCATTCCATGGCTGAAACGCAACTCTATGCTGAAATGCCGAGAGGATGAGGCAAAATGTTGGCCAAGGTCAAGCTCTGCTGATGGTTTGAGAGGGGGGTGGCAGCCAACAGCTCTGCACTTGAATAACATTTTAAAAAGAAAAACTAACCCCAAGTCATCTTCTGTTCCTTTTCTGAGCCAACTTTAGTCCTGCTTATTGTATCCAAGAATTCAGGAAGCCATATGTGCTTCAGCACAGGCCTCCCAGGCTTCCAGAGCCAAACTCGCCTATCTCTATTTAAAAGAAACTAATGGGGCTTTTGTTGACTTTGTGAGATATGACAGAGATGTCAGAACTCTAGGCACAGCTAGAGACCATGTAGGAGAGGCTGGAGTAATATATTGGAGCCTTCTTTTTGGCTAGCTGGTCATTTTTATTTCTAGAATGACAATCCCGCCCTCCCCCCAAAAAAAAGAAAGATCCCAATTTGGTAGAAACCAGGGCTCACATCTATGTCTATCTAGATAACTGATAAGAGTTCAAGTTGAGCATACTTGCTACAAATCTGTGTTACACAAAGAAAAGTCAACACATTCCCTTCGGGACTGAAACTAAGCACAAGGATGATCTAGAAAATGCACTTTCTACCAGGCACACTGGCATGTGCCTGTAATCCCAACTACTCAAAAGGATTAGGGGTTCAAGGACAGCCTGGTCATCATGATGACATCCCCATCTCAAAAAGTATCATCTGCCAGGTCAAAGGGAATGTACGTGTACACAGAGAGATCATTCCGTAGCTTGTAAAATGCAAACCTTACGTTTTGCACATGTCTGTCTAGCTGATGCCCAGCCAGAGGCAACAATGAGCAGGACAAAGTCCAAGGCAAGCCAGCTGACCCAAGACACAGGCTCCAGAAGCTGTTCCCAGGTCCCCTATGAATGAATCTCACCTAGGGTTCCTGGATGGATAACAAGGTAGTAACACTGCAGATGTTCCTAACCTTCTCATGTTTTCCAATCCTATTTAATTCTCTATCAGGCATAATTTCTCTTATCATTAAACTGAAAAAGTCTTTTTTCCTTCTCATCAACCTCTCTCTAAACACTTGGCACACTCTACACTGATCTCTTAATAAAACTTACAGAACTGGCCACGTGGCTACAGATGAAGATTTCCCTCCTGTCTGCAGCTAAATAGCAGACTGGGTAGAAACTCGAGAACCCCAGGGCCACACACAGCACATCTCTGGTGAGAAGGGTTTTTTTTGTTTTGTTTTTGTTTTTGTTTTTTTCAGTGCTGGGGATTGAACCCAGGGCCTCGTGCTTGCAAGACAAGCACTCTACCAACTGAGCTATATCCCCAGCCTGAGAAGGGCATTTTGACCCCAGATAGAGCACCAGAAGGAGGGAGGAGGTTTCTCCCTAGTCAATGAGGCCAGGAGGACATGCGGCAGCATCCTGCTTCCCTCATTCCCCTGCTTCCCAGGGCTGGGGGCAAGATAAGAATATGCACACAGTACTCAAGGGAAAGGGCCAAATAAGGAAATGGTGAGATGCATCACAGAATGCTATAGCTCAGAGGGCCCTCTGGCACATCCAATCCATACCCCTAAATTTACAGGTACAGAAAGAAGCCCAGAAAAGTGAAGTGACTTATACAGTAGGTTAATGAAAGCAGAACCCAGGTCAACAGCGCACTCTTCTCTGAACCTCTAACACATGATGAATTGGGTTTAGAAAAAAAAAAACAAAAACAAAACATAAAGTCCATGAACAAGGCCCCCTGCACCAATCAAATAAACATATCTCCTTTAAAACTGTTTCAATCTCCCATTTCTCTCAGCCCCTTTAGTCAACTAAGTTCAAATTTCTGATTCTTATTCCTGACTTTATAAAAGATGCCCTGGTGACCTAGGAATCCCAACTCTTCCCAGTATGTTACACCTTGAGAACAGAGAGCTTTGGGAAGCAGAAGTACAATATAAGTAGCTATTCCCACTCAGGAATATTCTAGATCACACGTTGTGCTTATAATAATGCTGACTCTAAACTCAGCAGCTTTTGAAGGTAATGCTGCCAGAACGGCAACAGACGACCCATCCAACAAGAGAGAAATATTCAAGAACTATAACAAATAAGGAAACTGGAAGGAGAGCACATGCTGTGGGCTCAGTCTGGAGGATGAGATTAACTGTCTCCACTCAGAGCAGAGAATGACCTTGAAGGCAGTGTGTACTATGTGAGAAGGCACAACCGAGGATGCGTGAACCAGGTCCTTTAACATTCCCCATTTCTGTGTGAAGGAAATCAGTTCTTGATTTTCTCCCAAATGATGACCCATTTGGTCCAGTTACCCACAGTGTCCAGGGGCCTCTGACCAGAGTTGGTCATAGGCAAAACAGGTTAGAAGGAAACATGATCTAACATACTTTCCACCTTCCCAAATAACATGATGGCACTTAAGCAAGGGCCTCAGTGCCTCATGCAAAGGGAGTGACCAGTGCATCCCCAGTGGCTGGCAGAATAGGTACTTTAGAACCTGTGTGCCATTGGCTACATGCCAGCCCTGTTCCATCACCTCGAAGAACTGCTCAAAGAAGCTGCGGGGCTCCAGAATGAGAGACAACCTGGTAAGTGCCTGAAAAGTATGGCTGCATTCCAAAATAAAAGTATTTGGGGGGTTATGCATTATTTTTATGTTGTTTGGATCAAAAGTTAATCATAACATGAATCATCCTTACACCCTCTTTTAGCTCACTCTGCTAAGAAAAACTGGTTCTCACTATATTTCTGAGGGGATTAGAAACTCTCACAATGGACTTCCTATAAAAGAAAAGACAAAAGTCCAAAAAAAAAATTCATTTCAAATACATCGTAATTAGTAATACAAAATAATTAGTAAACTAGCAAACCTTTAGAAAATGCCTCTCATAAGAATAAGACAAAATGAAAAAAATAGGAAAAAAGGATAAAGGAATGAATGAAAAACTCAAGAGAGGTAAGGTAGAGTAAGAATTTAACTTCATTCAAATATGGGGCTCAAACTAACAATCAGAATAAGCTGAACCAAAACTCTTTCTGCCTGCTGGATTTTCTAAGAGTCAAAAAATGAGAGATTAAAATGGCTTTATTTCAAAAGAACACCTTTTGTCATCTGATCTATCCATGACATGGATAAGAATAAGTAACTTAAGGCTGCACTCTTTTTTGTTGTTGTTGTTGTGGTGCTGGGGATTGAACCCAGGGCCTTGTGCTTGCTAGGCAAACACTCTACCAACTGAGCTACATCCCCTCCCCAAGGCTGCACTCTTACATGGAAATAAATCCCTATATATGTTCTCATTCACTTCAGGATGGCACATCACCAAGTGCTTATCTATTCCAAAATAATTGTAACCTATCTATAACCTTTTTTTTTTAAAGAAAAAATTTACTTTTAATCCAATCTTTTTTACATTTTTATTTTAAAATCAACTGTTTCCAGAAAACACTGACTACAGAGAAAGAAACATAGCAATGAAGAGTGGGAAACAGCAAAGAAGCAGAAAGACCCTCAGAGTCCACCAACATAATAACCCGGGACATTCGGAGACCCTGGCTACGGCACTGTCCTCCCTCCCACTCCTACTACTCATGTGGAAGCTCAGTCAATGCACTGGGACACTTGGAGCTACAGGGTCAGAGACACATTCCCTCAACATATAATCCTAAAGTAGGTATCAGTTTGTGCTCACTCGGGAATGAGAGTCCCCCACTTCACAATCATTTCTAGGATTCTATCCTAAAGAAATTACAAAGGATGGAGTCAAAGAGCCATACACAAGAAAGTTCACCACCTCATTGGTAATAATGACAATGAAGGATGTGAAATAACTAAAATTTTCAACAGAGAATAACTCAAGGAAGGTAGAACTAGTAGGAATTTATTTTCAAAGAAGACACAACAAATTACTTGTGATACCATGCCAATGAGGGAGGAAAATTAGGCTAACAACCTGTGTGTATCCCTCAATTTTGTTTAAATATTATATATGTATATAATATGCATTTTAAATACTGAAAGAAAATTCATAAACATATCAGTAAGTGTAGCTCTGTTCTAGATGAAAGATGTTCTCTGTTCTAGAAGATGGATGATTTCTATTCTTTCATTTAGACTCTTGTCTAATGAGTTATATATTAGTTTTATATCAGAAAAAAACGGTATTTATTTTTTAAAAACATTTACCCTAAAATCTCTCATTTAAGATAATAAATGTTAGTCTTAGGGAAAGACTGCTAAAAATTCAAGGCAGATTCAGAATAAAAAGATTCACCTCTACTATGTAACCCTTTTCTAGTCTAGCTTCCTCCCCCACCTAACCACTGGCTTTGTCACTGGACCCTGCACAGAGACCCACCAGAGAACCCACTCCCTCTTCCCACAGCACACAGGGCACCAGAATTGATTTCCTAGGTGTTTCTTACCTCGTTGTATGAGGAGCAGAAGAAAAGAGAAAACCCTACTCACTTATTTCAGGGAGAAAATATTTTTCTTATAAAGCTATCAAAATTAGTTCTGCAAATTCTGAAACACAGGTCTTGAGTTATGTTTAGCAACCTTGTATGAAAGTTGCTTAGTCTCAGGAATGAATATAAAAACCAATCTATGAGTGCCATCTTGTGGCAAGCCTAACTAACACCATGACCAAGTACCCAGCTGTTGTCCCCATCATCTCCGTGGCTCTCTTCCAATCCTGGGCTCCTCAAGCAGAGGACACAGGCCCTGCTAATCTACTACATTGACCATACATTCTCCAATGTGGCTAGCACTGTTTGTTTTCAAGGATTTCTAGTTTACATCCCAGAAATGCCTGTTGGAGGACAAGTGGGAATGAAGAGGCAGAGGAACAGAACACAGGATGTGTAAGTGGATCTGGGCTGGAGGCACAGCCTGAGGGCCCGTGGTGCATGTGTGAGACACATCCATGCACATGCACCCTGTGTTATCACCAGGCAGGGACCTCTAGGGTAAATATCTCTCCCCCAAGAATACTTACTGACTTCATTAAGAAAAATTTCACATTTACAATCAGTGAGCCTTGTGCTTAGTAGTTTTATTTATCCATGTCAGATCAATTATCACCAACTTGGGCACAAATCCAAAATACAGCTTTTGTTGGATTCTGGCCATAAAATTCTTTTCAAGCGTATTAAGATCTTGTAAAATACGAAAGTTTTCCCAAAAGTTTAGAAAAAATGCTAATCACTAATAATCTGATTTCTTACTCAAAGTGGTAGCCTGTCTTTATGAAAGATGAAACATTACCCTTTTGAACATTTAATATATTAATTCATCTGGGTGTCCTAGGTTTCAGAGGAGATGAAGAAGTCCTCGCACTACAAACTGACCAAATGGCTCTGGAAGTGAATTCAGTGCTGGAAACAGGTCAGTATTGCCAATCTGAAGGAACATGAAACACTAAAGGGAACACTGATTTTGAGAAAAGGTAATCTTCCCCTCAGAAAGGGCTTAAACTAAAAACCTTACAGTTCTGGGTAGAGGGAGTGCAGTGAGCAGGCACAAACAGCATGAGGAAAAGCTAAACAAAGTTCCAAATCTCTCCTGGAAGAGGGTGTGTCTGCTTCCCTCTGCCCCACCCAGGCTGAAGGTTTATTTCCAGAAAAGTACTCCCCCAGTGTTAGGGTGGAAGCACATGGCAGGAAGTTGCTGCTTTGGTCCCAGGTGTATAAAGGGGAGCATTTTCAAATAAGTGAAATAAACCGAAGCAACACCAATGGGATGGATTCCAACCAGATGAATTATGGGAGAGCAGAAGAAACTGGAACTATTAAGTTGAAGTGGGAAAATGAATCTGACTCCCCTTGGTCACTTCTCCAGCCTCTGAATGAAGTTTTTCTCCCTCCCAACCTGACACCCTGGACAGTCCCTGTTAGAGGTAATCAACATGGTAGACAGGGAAGAAACACATTACAAACATTTTCTGAGAGCCTTGACAAGTCACTTCAGGGAGAAATTTTCATTTTGCCTTTTTACAGGGAAATCAGAAGAGGGAGAATAAAAATAAAGGCCAAGACCTCTCTTGTCCACAAAAATAAAAGATGATGATGGAAAAACAAACAAAAAATACTGACTCTGATCAATTAAAATTCGAAACTATCGCTCCCTTCACACATCAGCCTTGCTCCATCAGAAGCACCGGGTTTAGTACAAGTGAGTGTTCTGAGTCGCCGCCCAGGCTTTGACAATTAAATATGTCTTAAAACGAGAAGAGATGACTTTTCCACCTCGGCTCCAGCTTCCCAGCTGTCCTGACCTGGACAGGAAGCAGTTATCATGAGAGTTTGATGGGAAGGTCCTCCCCATATTTGCGGAGCAGCTTCTGATGGTTGTGGTCCACTGACCAATGCTGGGGCAGGTGCTCGGGCTGCATGGAGTCCAGGAAGTGCTGGCGCCAGCGGCTCTCCAGCTGCATGAGGGAGCGCAGCCCGCCCTGGATGTGACACTGCACCACCTTCAGCCCATGAGGAACGTAGTTTCCGTTGGGAATCCTGCCAAGACACGAAACACAAAGGGTTTGAGGGAAACAAGCAGAGGCCAATCTCACTGACCGCTTCAAATGCTGCAGGCCAAGGGTATGGGAGACAGACTCCTAAAGTCTGGTCACTTTAACATTTACAAAACATCCTCTTTCTCATCTCTGTCTTTAAAATAGTTTGAACTATGGTTCAAAATCCAACAAAAAGTATTTGGGGGTCTAGAGCTATACTTATTGCAGGGCCCTAAAGCCTGGCTGATGATAGGTAAAGAATGCTGGTCCTTGATTCATTCCAGTGTTACTCAGTGACCAGCTCACACTTCCTGTAAGTTATTCATTACTCTGAGCCATATCTAGTATTAATACAAGGCTGCTAAATCAGCCTACGTGGTCCAGTTTTTCGTAACACTGCAATACCCGAGTATAAAATGCAGGGTGGTACACTTCTTTAGTGCCTTCTTTTCTACATATAGATTGCCAGAATCTGGGATGTCAATATGGCTCAGAGGTAAATGCATGCTGAGCATGCCGGACCACATGGACAATAAATGCTTCAGTCACAAGGAAATGCTCCAGTGGTTGCTCAGCTGTGCAAATGGTGCTGTCTGAGGGGAAGATGTCTCCTGTCACCTTCCTAACCAGGCAAAGAGGCCGTGCAAACTGCTCTGACAAGTCAGAGCACTTCTCCTGTGAATACAGGTGATCTTTCTTAAGGAAGCATCCCGCCCCCACAGCTTCTTTCCTCTCCCTACAACTATGCTCCTCTCAAGTCGCCGTCCAAGACCCCAATCAGTCTAGCAATGTTGGTATCTCTGAGTATTTACATATATTTTATTATTAGCCCATAAGTTTCCCCCTAACTTGCCTATCTGTCTCCAAACAGCTATTCTCCTCAGTCTCAATCCAGCACCCATCTATCCAGAAAGATGCATACGCGTGTCTGTGGTTTAAAGGGGATGCTTATCTGTTTTAGGAATTTCATTTGAGAATTAGCCAAAGGAGTCAGTCTCACTACTTGGTGAGCTGCTTAACTTTAACCTCAGGATATTTAATATAAATTTAGAAAATCACATTGAGAAGTACACAGAATAGTTAATAGATAAAATTCAATAATAAATTTAATTTTAAAAAATTTTAATGCAAGATATTATTAGCAGTTTTATCTGTAAGAGATCTAAATCCTACCTGATCAGGTTGTTGCAAGAAATAATTGAGGCAATTTATGTACAGTTGATTAGCTTGGTGCCTCACGTGTTCAGTAAATATATGCAATATCTGTGACATGTCAGCAGCATTAGGAAAATACTGCAGTTTTGAAAAAATAAGAAAAGAATATTTGCTGCTTTATAAATAAAGTTTTCATTTCTTTATCTTTTCTTGATAAACAAAAACTACTATTGGCAACCAGCATCACTATCAGGGTTTTCAGAACTCCAGGACTGTTGAAAGAAGCGACAGCTGAGAAGCAACACTAGGCACCATAGCCCAGAGTTATCACCAGAGCCATGAGTCCGTTCATTTCTCAGGACCCTGAACTTTCCATTTAGGAACTCTAAGTTATGTCATGTGAATTCAACCATGTGCTCAGAGGGAAGAAGGGAGAAAGCAAGGAAGGTAAGAAAAGAGAGAAAAGTAATTTATACAGGATAGTAATTCTGTCCAGCATTCCATTCAGTGGGCCAACACCCTGGCAGGCAGGTGAGGCTGGAAATGTGAATCCATTAGTTGGACTTCACAAACCTGCATATGGGGCCAAAGACAAAAAAACACACATGCTGTACTTGATAGGACTTTACAGAGATTTCAGAGTATTACTGGACAGTTCCTTTTGTGATTTGTGCTGACTTCAGAATTTACCTCTGCACAGAATGACTAAGGTAGAACTTCACTGCATCTGAATTCTCATGCCAATCATGAAAATTTGCCTAATGAAAGGCAAATCTCCCCTGGAAAGGAAATTCTCAAATAGGCTATTCTACTCCACCCCCATATATCTCAAACCACTAGATACTTCCTAGGCTAAGTATGAGGCTAGGTAGGGCACCTCGGTGCCTAATGCTCACTCCCTGACACACATTCCCACAAGTAGTGAGGGTTCGTGTCGCTGTTATTCCCAATCCCTTTTCTGTTGTACCTGGTCTCCAGGCTGGCAGCCTCTTGAAGCATCTCATCTGTAATGGTGTCGGTGTTATAAAACTTTTTGAGTGCCTGCAGCAGCTCCTCCTTTCGATGAGCAGGCAGGCTCTCCGCGGTGAGCAGAGCTCTAGCTCCAGAACGCACCTGCCGGCGCTCAGGATCTTCCAGCAGGCGAAAGCCCTCCTCAGAGCCAATGGGGGCCTGGAACTCCTTGGCCAGCTGCTGCTTCAGATGGTGATCATGGTAGTTGGAGATGGCATGGCAGGAAGTGCAGAGCAGGAGCACATCGTGGGAGTTGTGATCCTTCATCTCAATTGGGAAGTGTTTCCGGTACTCATGTGGAACCACATTCTTCCTGGACCAAACCCACCCAGAGAGCAGTGCTAATGAGCATATGACACAGAGTACATATGAAGCTAGCAGGTAGACAACTTAGAGTCCATCCGGGACCCAAACATTTCTGAGAAGCCCTGGGCACTGCAACCCCAGAGAGCTTACATGAAGACAACACTTCTTATTCTACTCTCAACCTGACCTGTGCCTTAGGTTCCTACCTATCTACCTGTGCTTCAGGTTTCTCTTCTCGAAGTAAGTTCAAGAAGAGAACTGCAGGGAGAGGTTAATTACAACCTTTGAGAGAGCTGCATCCCCAGAAGAAAAAGTCACAGAGAAATGAAGATACTCTAATGGCCTTTGACATCTGGAAAGCAACCATCTGGAAAGCTCTCTCAAAGCCTGGTGACCTGAGCAAGCCAATTTCCTTCATCTGAGGAATCCCTTAGTCTTAATTCCCAGATTCACCAAGACCCATCACGATTTTCTAAGTAGAACTAAGCTCTCAGGAAAACCTGAGAGCAACAACTATTTATCTTACTTTGAGGGAGAGAAAGGGGGAAAGTGAATCACTACACAAAAGCCAGGGCAAAAACCCCAAGCATGGACACTCGGGCCAAGACAGCAGCCTCACCTTCACTGTGTGGAGACCCTGGCAGGGGTCTAATCTAATTCCTAAAGGCAGACCCCTGCCAGGGTCTCCACACAGTGAGACCCCTTCAGGTAGTCTGAAAACTCCATGAACAATATCAATGCTCAGAAAGCTTGAAAGCCTCAAGATAGCATTATAAGGCCATAGCTTCTTCTAAAGGAAGTGGTCTTCAGAACTTTGTGAGCAAAAGGAAATAACGTTTTCCATGGCAGACTGTTACTGAGGATAATGCTGCATTCTAGAAACTAAGAACTGGCTCAGGACGGTTAGGGGCCACTAGAGAAGGCCAGGCAGAGTGTTGAAGCTCTTGGGGAAGCCAAGACTCTCAGACAAAGCAGGCAAACTCAACCAAGGCCTCCTAGGGCTCTGCATCTGAGGCAGACAACCAGGGCAGCCCAATGCCACACTCACCGAATGTAAGAGTCTGTCTTGCCACACACCACACACAGGTTCTCTTTAACCATCAAGTAATAGTCTCCTGGGGATTCAGGTCTTCCCGAAGGTTCAAACTGTAGCCTGACCACAAAAGGCTCTTCACTCACCAGCTCTTAGAGAAAAGAAGCAGTGTCAGTGGTGGCCTGCCCTTCCCCATCCCCAGGAAAGAAGTACCCTCCTAACTGTTCTCTGCCATGTGCTGGTGGAAGACTATGTCTGAGGCAGGACCATCCAGTCTCATGTGTGTCAAGGTCTCTCTGCCTTCCTTGTCTACCCCCCTCCTCATCCTATCCCACTCCTGTCAGTACCCACATGCTGCAGCTAATTAAACTATCGCAGCTGAATCTCACACCTCCAATGCCTTTGTCCAGGTACCACTGAGCTTTTCTTCGGTCACAAGTGCAGAGGGGCTGACCATCAGGAGCATGGAGAAAGCAGTTATCATAAAGAGGTGATTTTCTGCAGACATGGGAGAGAGAAAGCTCAGGTTGAAAGCTAACTGTTGGTCAAGTACCATTACCTTCCCATAATCTCTTCTGAATGACTCAAACTATTCTCAATACTAGGGTCAAACACACCAAGTATGGAAAAAACGAACAGGGCAAGAACCCATGTTCAATCTCCCATTTGCACTGGGCTAGCAAGCAAAACTGGAAATCAACTTGTTGATGCCTCTAGTTTTTATATTTATGGAATGGGACATTAGGGAGTGAGTTAGGTAGTATTTACATAGCTCTGCTGTGAACAAAGAGAAACAGAGCAACAAAAAAACTGCCAATGACTGGATTAAGCAAAGTAAATTAAAAATGTTAAAGTTCAAGCTTAAGTCATGAGGGCCATGTGGATTTATTTCTGGCTCACATGAAATGCTTCATTCAATTTAATCATCTAATTCCTAAAGGCACTTCGGCGACAGGGACCAAACTTCTGCTCCAAAGTACTTATTACTCATCTTCTTACAACAGAGGTGTAAGTCCCACAGGAAAATTCTCGTTGGCTAGAAAGTAATGTTGGCTTAGAGCTTGACATCATTCTAAACCATCAAATGCCAAACGAACAAGAAACCTGATCATGCATTTCCCCTGAAAAGTGTCAGGGGAAAAAAATGTTACACATTTTTACAGCTATCCTGAAACAAACAAGAAATAATAATTACATTCCCACTTATAGGCAGAGAATATGGTCTAAGGTCATGTGAGGGTCAGTGATTAAGCTAGGCTAAACTCCTCATTTCCACTTCAATTGTCAAAAAGAAAAGTAAAAGAAAGGGAAAAGAAGAAAAACACAAAATTAAAGCAAAAGAGAGTCCAAATGTATGTGCCTGAATGCAGAGAAATGTAACATTAACCCTCAGGAGCCTCTGCTACCTGACCCAAGCCTTCTCCCAGACCCAAGATGAAGCCCCTCACTCTTCACTAGTCAGGGAGTAACTTGGTCACCTGGCAGAACAGCCCACACCCAAGGGCTTTCTTCTGTGCTTCCTGGGGTCTCTTCCTTGCTGGTCGCCTGGCACCATTCCATTGACCTTAGACTTCTTACTTCTCGGTTTCTGCTGACATTCTGTTGCTTCCCCATTAACCTCTTCTCTCACTCTGCTAATTCCTTTGCTTCGAAACGGGATGTCTACCACATCCTGGCATTTCTCCAAGATTTTTCTCCAGCCAATGTGGTCATCGTTTTCTTCCACAGTTAAATTTCTAGAGAAAGGGTGTCCAAGAAGATGGAGAAAGAGAGCCACTGAAATCTGGGCATCCCTGGCTGCATATGTTACCTGAAGAAAACAATCAGAGATCAGTGGAATCCAGAAGGCAAATGAGAGAGTAACTTCAAAGTCAATCACAAAGATACAGACAACTTTCAGATTCAAATTAGAAATGTATGATAATTGAGGTTATCATGTACTTCTTAAAAACTTTTTATTATAAACAATTTCAAGCTATACAAAAGTAAATTGAATAGTGTAATGAACTTTCACATTCCCTCTATTTTTAGCTAAAATATGATTTACTCTAAATGCCAGATAATCCTTATCTATATAAATCAATGAAATATCTATTTGCTACCAAACTGCTGGACAAATTTTTCTCAAGTTTGGAGGAAAGATAGTTAACACAGGTCTGACAACGAGTACATGAAATTCACTTTGGGTGTGGTCATCTTCTAAAAGAGCTGAAACCATGATTTCTTAAGAGGTCAGAAATGATGCGCCATACCTGTTCATACGATGCTGAAAATAAATGAAATAAATGGGTTTTAATTATGGGCCTCAAATCAAAAATCACAGTTCTTTCCTGTAATTTATTTAATAATGGTAAGTCATTCTTTCAGGCAACTGATAATATCCAAGCTGGTAATAAACAAAAGTAGTCAAAATTAAAATGAATAGCTCTTCCCAATAAAAGACTTTAAAATTCCTCTAATTCACCTTTAATAACCAAGCTGGGTAAATAATTTTATTGGTACGGATGTTTTATCTTTTAGAATAATAAAACAAGTTTGGCTACAATTTTCCACCTAGATCCAATAATCTACTTATCTACTGGCAGACTGTCTCCCACTGAAGAGTGTGGGAGCCCAGAGACATTGTTTTCAAATGATAAGAGAACAGGTGCTTTCAAAAAACAGTGCGGGTACCTTGGACGACGACATGCAAAAGAACAAGTGTGGATCCCTGACTTATAAGACACATAAACATTTAACTCAAAATGGATCACACACCTAAATGCAAGAGCTAAAACAAGACTATTAGAGGAAAACACAGGGTCTTGGTCTGTGCAATGTCTTCCTGTGTTTGATGTCAAAAGTGTAAGTGATAAAACAAAAACAATTGATGCTCATCAAAATCAAAAACTTGGGACTTCATATGACCCTGTCAAGAAAGTGAAAAAACAACCCACAAAATGGGAGAAAATATTTATAAATCATTTATCTGATACAGGACTAGTATACAGAATATATAAAGAACTCTTAAAACTCACCAAAAAATCTGGGCTGGGATTGTGGCTCAGTGGTAGAGGACTCACCTAGCACATGTGAGGCACTGGGTTCAATCCTCAGCACCACATAAAAATAAATAAATAAAATAAAGACATTCTGTCCATCCACAACTAAAATAAATATAAAAAAAAAAACCTCACCAAAAAATCTGGATACTTCTCTAAAGATGTATAAATGGCCATAAATACAAGAAAAGATGCTCAGTGTAATTAGTCACAAGGGAGATATAAACAGAAACTACAGTGAAATACATGCAATGATGGTTGTAATTAAAAAGACTGACAGCAACAAGAATTGGTGAGGAGGTAGAAAACTGTAACTCTCGTACACTGCTGGAGGAAATATAAAATGGTGCAGACACTTGGGAAAGTTTGTCAGTTTCTCAGTTAAGTATAAAATTACAACCCAGACATTCCACTCCTAGGCATATAACCAAGAGAAAAGAAAATATGTGCCCATCCAAAACTTGTACACAGATGTTCACAGTGGCATTATTCATAATAGTCAAAAAAGAAGTCACCCAACTCTTTACCATTTGATGAATGTACAAATGAACGATAATATCCATACAATGGAGTATTATTTAACAACAAAAAAGAAATGAAGTATTAACAAATGCTACAACATGGAGGAACCACAAAAACGTGGTAAATGAAACAAGCTAGTCATAAAAGACTATACATATTGTATGATTCCATTTATATAGAATGCCCAGAACAGGCAAACCTACAGAGACAGAATGTAGGGCTAGGGTTCTGGGAGTGAGATAGCAAGGGACTGACAGCTAATGGGTATGGGTCTCTTTTTGGAGGGTAATAAAAATGTTCTAAAATTAAATTGTGGCAGCCAGGTGTGTTAGTACACATCTGTAAATCCCAGCAACTTAGGAGGGTAAGGCAGGAGAACAGCAAGTTCAAAGCCAGTCTGGGCAACTTAGAGAGGCCTAAACAACTTAGTGAGATCCTGTCTCAAAGACTAAAAAGAGGCAGCGATGTAGCTCATTGGTAGAGCACTCCTCGGTTCAATCCTTAGTACCGAAAATAAATATATAAATAAATAAAGTAACATAAAATTAGATTGTGGTGAGGGGTATACAATTCCACAAATGTACTAAAATCCATCACTTGTATATTTTAAAGTGGGTGATTTTTATTATAGGTAAATTGTACCTCAATAAAAATGTTCTAATGTTCTAAAAAGAAAGGAATTTACTCAGGGTCACAAATCAGAAATCTGTGGAGAAAACAAACTCAGAGCTGGTGGTATAGCTCAGTGGCAAAGCACTTGCCCAGCATGTGCAAAGCCCTGGGTTCAATTCCCAGCACCACAAAAATAATAAATAAATAAAATCTATAATTAAAATTAAATTAAAAAAAAAAAAGAAAACAAACTCCGGTAATTTGATTCCTAGAACTCTCCCACAGCATGTTAAACTTGAGATACTATGGCTAAATCTTCCTTTTTTGTTTTTGTTTTTGTTGTGATACTGGTGACTGAACCCAGAGGCACTTAACCACTGAGCCACATCCCCAGCCCTTTTTATTTTTTATTTTTATTATGTATTTATTTTTTTTAAATTGTTTTTAGTTGTACTTGGATGCAATACCTTATTTATTTATTTATTTATTATTTATTTATTTAATAAATGGTGCTGAGGATCAAACCCAGTGTCTCGCATGTGCAAGGCAAGCACTCTACCACTGAGCTACAGCCCCAGGCCTTTATTTTTCACTTTGAGACAGAGTCTTACTAGGTTGCTTGGGGCTAAGTTGCTAAGGCTGGTCTTGAACCTGTGATTCTCCTGCCTCAACCTCCTGAGTTGCTGGGATTACAGGTGTGTGCCAGCACCCTGGCTCCATTAACACTTTTGAAGAATGAACAAGTGGAACCTAACCCAGCAAACAAGAAAGCCAAAATCTAGACCTACTGGGTGTGGTAGGCCAAAAAGTCAAAAATCAAATTAGTTTCAGCCAGAGACAGAAAGTAGGGAGGACTGGGGGCAGCAGGTGTCTATGAAAGCAAGGGTACAAGCCGGGGTAGAAGCAGAAAGATACGGTGAACGTCTTCATCAAGAGCACGTCTAACCCCAAATCTCTTCCTCCACGCCACAGGGCTGGGCAACCACCCCTTCCTACCCCAAACAGAGTGAAAGTCTAAGTCATATAATGGTTAAACCAGAGAGAATCTGGACCTTGTATATCAGGCACAACCCAAGGGAGAGGCAAAATGTCACCTGAATAAAGGGGAAGTTGTGAGGAAGTCTACATATTGAATGGTGAGACCACCAGCTCTCTTTTCCCCCTCACCAGCATATAAGCAGTAGGGGTAAAGCCCAGAGGATTCATCGCTGGAGAAACTAAGCAGCCAGAGAGAAAAAACAGTTACTGACATCTGACTATAATCTACAGCTACCAACAATGAAACCCACTAGTCCAAAAGTCCTAGTCATACCTCTGTGCTCTCGATGAAAAAATTTTTAAATATGAAATGCAAATGTTATTTTCCAAAATCTTGTTAAGCATTATTTTTACAATTAGGACAACAACAATAAGCATTGCTAAAACAATAAATAAAAGTCATTGGCAATTCTGAATGCTTACAGAAATAATACGGATCACAAATTTGGCTTCAAATTTGGTAACAATTAACTTTTTCACCCTAACTTTTTATTCAAAAATTTTCAAATACAGAAAAGTCAAAAGACTAGCAATGACAACTGACATTCATAATTGTCAATAACTGCTTTATCTCTTTATAATAAACACGTCACACTTTTCTGGCTGAATTCATTTCAAAGTTAAGTTGTATCTATTACACTTCATCTCTAAATCTTTTAGTGTGTATCTCCTAGGAACAAGACACTCTCCTACATAATCACAACACTCAAGAACTACAACAGCGACATAATTCAAGAACATTACAGATAACTGGGCACCATGGTGCATGCCTGTAATCCCAATAATTCAGGAACCCGAGGCAGAAGAATTGCAAGTTCAAGGTCAGCCTCAGCAAGTTAGTGAAGCCCTGTCTCAAAAAAAAAAAGACAAAAAAACAAAGGGCTGAAGATATAGATCACTAAAATGTCTAATAAATAGTTTAATGTCTCTAATTGCCCCAAAATGTCTTCTGCTGATGTTCCAGGATTTGAGATCCCTGATTCAATATCCAATTAAGAACCCCACAGATCCAGGCACGGTGGTGCACACCTGTAATTCCAGCAGCTCGGGAAGCCGAGGCAGGAGGATTTCAAGTTTGTCAAAGCCTCAGCAACTTCGTAAGGCCCTAGGCAACTCAGTGAGACCTTGAGAGAAAAAATTTTAACATGAAAGACAAAAACCAAAACATTTTTAAAAAGGAACTCAGAGAAAAAAAGAGACAATGCAGGAAGCAGAAAAAAACTTCACAAATCTTTAATATTCTAATATATGATATTATACCCATTAAACAGAAACAGAAAACTATTTTAGAAGTGAATACTCAAAGACGACTAAGGAACTCTTGTGGCTTAAAAACATGATAAGGAATAATTAAAAATTCAATAGAAAAACTAGAAGATAAACTTGAAGAAATTTCCCAGAAGATAAAAGAAAAAGATGGAAAATAGAAGAGAAAATATTTCTCTAAGAAAATTAGAGGATCAATTCAGGGGGTCTAAAATACTAAAAATATATGAGTTCTAAAAATGAAAGGAGACTACAACATTTTCAGAAATAATTTGAGAATAATTCCCTAAACTAAAAGACATTTAGTTTCCAGACTGAAAGGTCCACTGAATTCAAACAAAGTGAATGAAAAGTGACCCACCATCATGTGTGTCATGATGAATTTCAAAAAACTAAGGAAAGGAAATCTTCCAGAAGGAAAAAGAAATCACACTAAACATCAACACTGGAAGATAGATGACAAGGAGCACTGCCTTCAAAGTTCTGAAGGAAAAACATTTCCACCCTCAAATGCTATCCTCAGTCAAACTATTTTTGAAGAGAAAGGGAAACCAAGTTCTTTTCAGAGAGGGAGGTGTCAGAAATCATATCCCAGTGTTCCCTTTCTCAGGAAGCTGTTATAAATGTATGACACCAAGACCAAAAAGGAAAAAGGCATAGAATTTAGAAAATACAAGATCAACTGTAGAAGAGAAGGGAAGGGAATTCCTGGACTGACGCTAGAAACAAATTCCAGGATGAGATTTGGGCAGCAGAGTTAGAGTACCATCATCCTGAGAGGGCAGGACGACAGGGCTCCAAGGGATGGCTCCACGAGAAAATGCAATGAGCAGGCGCCTGATGTGTCTGAACGCGCCAAGAGGAGAGCTACAGTTCTGGCAGAGGTGAAAGTTAAAACCATCAATAGTTATATAGAACACTAAGCAAATAAAAATATAAATATTATTCCTGAGAAAATAAAAAGTTGTGTAAGGAAAAACTAAAATTGTAGTTTACCATGTTACTCCATTATAAATATTATAAATAATATCAATATGAATAGGGAAGGGCTAGTAGAGTGCTTGCCTACCATGTGCAAGGCCTTGGGTTTTATCCCCAGCACCTCAAAAAAAAAAAAAAAAAGTTCTCCATATACATTTATGATTTGTAATTTGTATTATATTAACCTAATAAAAATGATGGTTTACCTACATTAGGAGAATGGGGTAGGGAATAAATACTTGTTTGAAGGCAGGGGAATTGCAAGACTACTAAATTATATCTTCGATAGTAAGAAGTCAAAAGATATATGTACAATAAGAAAGAGCAATGCATGCATGTAATTTAGAAATACACTGTAAACTACCAGAAAGAAGTTTCCTCTGATAAGAAGGAAGAGGAATTAGGAATGAGGAGGGTTAGGCAGGGAATCACTTACCGTTTCTTATATGAAGTCTTATGATACTGTTTTTCATTAATTATGCATTTGTATTCATAAAAATTACATTTTATAAAATCCTTGGCACATAGTAAAGGCTCAAAAAATAAAATAAAATAGAGATCAACTATTTTATTTAAGTGGCATGTACATTATCTTGAGCATCACCAGATTCTAAGTCTAATAAGGCACTTCTACCACTTATATTACATTTAAAAATTAGAATTTCTAAAACAATTATATTTCAGAGGCAATGACTTCTATTCTTAAACTATTCTGATAAGAAGTACCTGATCCTCTGAGAGATTCTCAGCATCCCAGTTGCTGCAGCGAAGTACAAGGGACTTGTCAAGAGGAAAGTTCAAAACTGTCTCAGCAAGTGATTTCAGGCTAAGTCCATTAAAGAGCAAATTTTTCCTACAATAAAGAAAATCATATATCAAAAATGAGTAAAGAACATGAGCAGGAAAATAAAAAATGACATATGAATGGCCAATAATAAGCAGAGGACAGATAATCACTAGACATCAAAGAAAATAATTTATCCATCAGACTGCAAAGATTTTAAAAATAACTATATCTAGTGTCAATGAAGAAAGAAGGATCACACAACATTGTCTAAAATTTGTGAATGAATGGGCTGGGAATGTGGCTCAGTGATAGAGTGCTTGCCTAGTATACATGAGGACATGGGTTCAATCCCTAGTGCTACACACAAAAATTTATGACTAAATAAATAAAATTTGTTAACTGTACATTTTTTTTTAGCCTTTGTGAAAAACAGTATAATAATAAATAACTGCTAAAACTTTGAACGTGAAAATACTCTGACCCAGCAATTCTACTGTGGGAATTTATCCTAAAAACAAAGGTACATAAAATGATCTTCACTGAAGCACTATTTACAGTAGGAAAGAATTGTAAACAAAACAACCTAAATGACTATCAATAGTGTTTATGCATTTATGCACTACTTTTAAAAAAAATTTAGTTGTAGATGGACACAATATCTTTTTTTAGGGGCTAGGGGAATATTAATAGGGGATTGAACTCAGGGGTACTCGACCACTGAGCCACATCCCCAGCCCTATTTTGTATTTTATTTAGAGACAGGGTCTCGCTGAGTTGCTTAGCCCCTCACTTTTGCTGAGGCTGGCTTTGAACTCACAATCCTCCTGCCTCAGCCTCTGAGCTGCTAAGATTACAGGTGTGTGCCACTGCGCCTGGCGACACAATACCTTTATTTTATTTATTTATTTATTTTGATGCTGTGCTGAGGATGGAACCCAGTGTCTCACATGTGCTAGGCAAGCTCTGTTGCTGAGCTACAACACCAGCCTCTATGTATTACTTCTTAAATTTGAAAAAGTGATAAGGCTATTTTCACTGAAGAGGTAAAAATCCAACAAACCAATAATATAACCTATTCCTTCTGTACTTCAAAAGATTTTGATTAAAATTGCCACAGAGTGGTACAAAAAATTAATTTGTCAAAGATCAGAGATAAGCCAGGCGTGGTGGCGCACGCCTGTAATCCAAGCAACTCGGGAGGCTGAGTCAGGAGGATCACGAGTTCAAAGCCAGCCTCAGCAACTTAGCAAGGCCCTAAGCAACTCAGTGAGACCCTGTCTCTAAATAAAATACAAAATAGGGGTGGGGATGTGGCTCAGTGGCCGAGTGCCCCTGAGATTAATCCCCGGTTCCAAAAAAAAAAAAAGATGAGAGATAAATATGAAATTAAGAACACATGCAGCACATGCCAATAATCCCAGCTACTCAGAGGCTCAGGCAGGAAAATTGCAAGTTCAAGGCCAGCCTGGGCAATTTAGAGAGACTGGTCCCCCAAAAAACTGAACATCTGCCTAGCAAGCATGAAACCCTGGGTTCAATCCTCAGTTCCACCAAAACAACAACAAATTGGTCTGTCAAAGCAGAACTAGCTTCCTGGTTACCAAGAATCTGAAGGTCATTGAGCTGGAAGCTTGGAGTGGAGGTTCACTTCAGTGTTACAACATATAGTATTCCCTCAAGTACAGCAAGAAGCACAATTGTTAAAATCATGAAGAGAAGGAAGCCTTTCCTTACAAAACAAGCAGTAAATGATATATCTCATCACCCCCAAAAAGCAGTGCAGGCTAAAAAGCCCCAAAACACTTAGGCAAAATATATAAGGTCTTGGCTCAATTAATGGAAATCAAGGACTTGCCAACATGAAACTTTCTTTTGGGGTTAGGAGTATACATAGCTCAGTGGTAGAGTGTTTGCCTAACATATGAGACACTGGTTTTGATCCCCAGCACCACAAAAATGATTTAAAAATTAAAAACTTAAGTCTTTTGATTTGTTTTATTAAAAATTATAAAAGTAGCCAGGCATGGTGGCACACATCTGTAATCCCAGCAACTTGGGAGGCTGAAGCAGGAGGATTGTGACTTAAAAGCCAGCCTCAGCAACTTAGTGAGGCCCTAAGTAACTCAGCGAAACCCTGTCTCTAAATAAAATATAAAAAAGGGATGAGGAATGTGGCTCAGTGATTAAGGATGCCTGCGTTCAATCTCTGGTATGGAAAAAAATTAAAAAGTAGCTGGGTGTGTGGCACATGCCTATAATCCCAGCAGCTCCAGAGGCTAAGGCAAGAGGATCAAGAGTTCGAAGCCAGCCTCAGAAAAAGTGAGGCACTAAGCAACTCAGTAAGACCCTGTCTCTAAATAAAATACATAATAGGGCTGGTGGTGTGGCTCAGTGGTTAAGTGCCCCTGAGTTCAATACCCAGTACCAAGGGGGAAAAAAAAAAAATTCTAACAATGCTGGGCATGGTGATGCATGCCTGTAGTCTTGGACACTTGGAAGTCTACGGGCAGGAAGATTATTTAAGGTCCAGAATTTGGGCCAGTCTGAGGAACATGGTGAAACCCTGCCTCTTAAAAATATCTAAAGAGTAAGAAGATAGCATTTGTCCCCCCAAAATCCTGCTCCCCCTAGTTAAAGGTCAGTTTCATCTAACTTTCTAGTCATCTGAAAGAAACAACTAGTCAACAACAGGAGCAACCTAGTAGCTGTTAACACTAAGTATGAGTCTTGCCCATAATGTTAAATACACTATGTCAAAATTTTTAAGTTTTATTATTAAAGTGCTCAATAAAATTGTTTTTAAAGTTCAATAAAATGTCATTAAAAAATGAAAGATTTGATAAGTTTTATTTATTTATTTATTTCCAGAGAAATTCATGATAATATTCAGCTTTGGCCAAACTCTTAAGACTTGATCAATCTGTATTTGTCAAACACAGAATTCAATGTACCTTCAATTTTTGTACATTCATACTGGTACAGACAAAGATCTAAAATGAAAATCAATCAGATGATGATAGTGCTTTAAGTTCAATGACAAGGTGAAGAAAGTAAGTTAAAATTTACAGAGTACTCTATATGTCAAACACTAAGTTCTTTACATAGTTTAACTGGTTTAATCCTTACACCAGTCTTACAAGGTGGAAACATTACTCTCTTACAGATGAAGAAACTGAGGAACAGAGATTAGTGCCTTGCCAAACTTCACACAGCCAGTAAGTGGCAGCACTGCTACTCCTCCCTCCAGTCTGCTCCTGAGTCAACCTTTAGCCTCTGTAGGTGGCACAGAACTGGGAGGGCTTGATGAAAGGTGGCTTTTGCTGTTATACTTCAAATATTTTTTACAGAGTTTTCATTTTTATAGCAATACTTTACTGTATTACTAGAAAAAAATGTATACTTACAAGAACTTTCTACATATAAACCAAACTAAAAAATAATTTCATTTTATATTAAAAAACTATGGCCGGACGCGGTGGCACACGCCTGTAATCCCAGCACTTGGGAGGCTGAGGCAGGAGGATTGCGAGTTCAAAGCCAGCCTCAGCAATTTAGCAAGGCCCTAAGCAACTCAGTGAGACCCTATCTCTAAATAAAATACAAAACAGGGCTGGGGATGTGGCTCAGTTGCCGAGTGCCCCTGAGTTCAATCCCCGGTCCCCTCCCCCCACAAAAAAACTATGATAAGCAAAAAAAATTATGAGTACAGATTTTAATCAGGTCTTCTTTGAGCTTATCAAATCCTCCCACCTTTTAGTGTCAGTGTCAGTGTCTCTTGGGGCAGGGTGAGCTGTTTCAACTCCTGTCATTTATAAAGGAGGACTGGTGCAAATACATGAGGAAGTAAATGTGACCCTTGGAAAAAACAAGTTGAAATATAATTTCCATAGGAATAGATTTCTAAGGGAAAAGGAAATCACTCCTCCTCCTAGACAAGGGCTGGCTCTAACATAATTTCTAGCCTAAAGCAAGGTTTGCAAACTCAAATGCCTCTCAGGATGAGTCAGGGTTACAAGGGAATGGAAGGAATTCTGATGAATTTAAAAGAGCATGTTCATCTAAAGGGGATGGTCACTACCTGGCCCATTATTGACCTGGACTCATCTAAATTTTCAAGAGAAGCCAGAAATACTGATACTTACAATTAAATCTTCTGGATTTCAAATTGAATCTTTTAAAATTTTCATGTGTGTGGGGGGAAGCTGCAGCCCTAATTTAGCCAGTGAGTTCATCAGTTTGTAATTTAAAACTTATAGTGATAATTTATTAGCGTTCCATCAAAAAGGACAAATTCCTCAGGCTAGGGGGCACACACCTATAATCCCAGCTACTCAGGAGGCTGAGACAGCAGGATACCAAGTTTGAGGTCAGCCTGGGCAACTCAGTGAGACCCTGTCTCAAAAAAATAAAAAAGACCTGGGGATATAGCACAGTGTTACAGTGTTTGTCTAGCATGCACAAGACGCACAAAAATGACAAATTCTAGATCACTAAAGTGGTCTCAGAAGTTGAAATAATCCCCTTACAAGTTCAATATGCACTTCAGAATCCTCTTGGTTTCTAAAGAATTTAAAAGGTTTCATTATTGATTCCTAGTAATCTACAAATCTTGCTAAAATGTTTGCCCCGCAGCCATGGGTATCCTAGCATTCATATAAATCATACCTTTGTTGTATGGCCAGGTATCGGAGGTCCAGGCACCCCCTAACGATGAGGCCGTAATCCTGCAGAAGCTTGGTGGCATCTTCTGAACATCCCACTCCGACTTTTAAAATGGTGCCATCTGCCAAAATGTCCAATAACGTTCTTGGTAGTGTTTTACCTCCACAGATCAGCTTGGGCAAGCGAACCAAGACACAGAGGCCACTTGGTGAGGCCATCTGTAAGAGTGACAGAGGACTGGCTTTGCCCTCCAAATTCACCTGCAACAGAGCAAGACAAACCATGGTCTGTGGTTCACGCCGCTGCAGAACAGTAAGCACAACACAAAACTGGGGGTGGGTGTGTGTGCAAGGCTAAGAAGCACATCTTTCGCTTCCCAAAGGGAGGAGCCAACCAGATTTGGAGTTAAATCCAAGGAGAGCAAGTACTAACAAACACGATGTTGTTAAGCAACACCTAAATAAAGCTTCCCAAGGGCCCAGCTCCAGGCCCTGAAACACAAGCAGTCCATAAACAGTGGCCAGCTGACAAAGAGGCGCTCTGGAACACACACTGGCAGAGTCCGACGCAGTGCTAAGAAAAGAGGGCTGAGGAGTAGAGTGCCAAATGACGAAGTTCTCTTCATTATCCAGACTCTCTGACACACATGAGGGCAACTCCACTCACCTTATCATCACAGTCTCAAAGCCGATTTTTTAAAAGATGTAGGAAATACAGATGCATAAGTGGTACCTGCCAATAAAACAAACCCTGGCTGCACAAAGTGCATTCTCAGCATTTCCTACCCACAGATGGTGGTCATAAAGATAAAAATGGGTATTGAGCATTAAGTTAGGACCTTTATATCTATCATTCATTCATTCATTCATTCATTCATTTATTGGTACTGGGGATTGAACTCAGGGGCACTTGGTCACTGAGCCACATCCTCAGCCCTATTTTATATTTTATTTAGAGACAGGGTCTCACTGAGTTGCTTAGTGCCACACCATTGTTGAGGCTGGCTTTGAACTAACAATCCTCCTGCCTCAGCCTCCCAAGCAGCTGACATTACAGGTGTGTGTCCCTGCATCCAGCTAGGACCTTTATATCTTAAGAGATAAAAATAATTTCAAGTATTAACTATATTTAGATCTAGGTTTTATCTTTTGGAGGTCATAGGTCAATTTGAGAAAATACTGAAAGCTAAAAATGTTATCCCTAGAAAAACTTACATACAAAATTCACATATATTTTCAAGAGTTTAAAGATTCCCTAAAACTATCCATAGAATGCCAAGCATAGTGGTGCAGGCCCATAATCTCAGCAACTCAGGAGGTTAAGGCAGGAGGATCACACTGTGAGGCCAGCCTGAGAAACTTAGAAGATTCTGTCTCAAAATAAAAAATAAAAAGTAATGGGAGTTGGGCATAGTGGTGCATCGCATGCCTGTAATCCCAGCGCTGGGGAGTCTGAGACAGGAGGATTATGAGTTCAAAGCCAGCCTCAGCAATGGCAAGGCGCTAAGCAACTCAGTGAGACCCTCTAAATAAAATACAAAATAGGGCTGGGAATGTGGTTCATGGTAAAGTGCCGCTGAGTTCAATACCCGGTAGATAGATAGATAGATAGATAGATAGATAGATAGATAGATAAATAAATAAATAAATGGAATGGGGATGCAGCTCAGTGGTAAAGGTAAAGCACCCCTGGGTTCAACCCCAGTACCCCAAACAAAAAACTACCCAATAAATTCCAATCCTTCTCACATTTCAGGGGAGGAAACTTAAGGCCTACAGGGGAAGCCATTTAACCAAATATGATGACATAATGACAAAGTCAGGACTATAACGAAAATTTCCCAGTCTCTAGAACAGTACTTCTCAAAGGACAGTGATTTTTTGCCCCCCAAGGGATATTTGGCAATGTCTGGAGAAATTCTTGGCTGTCACGTCTGGGGCATTGGTATCTATCTAGTAGGTAGAGGCCAGAATGCTGCTAAATATCTTACAATGTGTAGACTAGCTGCTCACAACAAAGAATCACCTGCCCAAAATTTGAAAAATGGGGAGACTGAAAGACTCTGCTTTAGAGCAGTGTGGCTCTCCCACTGCCACACTGCCTCTGTGCAAGGCACTGCACAGTGCCATGTCAGACACGGTTGTGGAAGCATGGTTCCTGACTCAGGAACATACAGTCTTAGAAGTGGTGCAGTAGACATACAAACACAAACTCACACACAGAAAACAACACGGCAAATACCAAAGGAGTGATTCAAGTGTCACAAGTAATCAGGAGGAATATTTCACGGTCAAGGTAACCAAAGTCACAGAGAGAAAAGAGAATCACAAAGAATTGCTGTTAAAAACAAAAATCTGAAGCCGGTTGCGGTGGCACATGCCTGTAATCCCAGCAACTCGGGAGGCTGAGGCAGGAGGATCGCGAGTTCAAAGCCAGCCTCAGCAACTTAGCGAGGCCCTAAGCAACTCAATGAGACCCTGTCTCTAAATAAAATACAAAATAGGGGTGGGGATGTGGCTCAGTGGCCGAGTGTTCCTGAGTTCAACCCCCAGTTCCAAAAAAAAAAAAAAATTTTGAGAGAGTCTTGGCCCTCAAATTCTACCTTAATGCTGAGTAAAACCATGATTTAGCTCATATGAACCTTAGAATTTCTTCTCAGGCTCTGCTTTACAAATGAATAGTAGTTTTAGACCCTTAAAAGAAACTATGCTAGTATGATCTCTTTGTCATCTATCTCTTGGGACTCAGCCAAAGTCTGAAAGACTTAGAAGAAATATGACTACTGCTGGATGTGGTGACATACACTTGTAATCTCAGTGACTTGGGAGGCTGAGGCAGGAGGATCACAAGTTCAAGGCTAGCCTCAGCAATTTAGTGAGGCTCTAAGCAACTTAGCAAGACCCCATCAAAATAAAAAATAAAAAGGGCCAGAGATGTGGCTCAGTGGTTAAATTCCCCTGGGTTCAATCCCCAGTACCAAAAACAAAACAAAACACAAAAAGAAACCTGACTATCGATTTTTGTTCTGTAATCAAAACTGCCCTTTTGATTAATGAGCAGTTTCCTCCCTCTGTAATACAGGTTGAATATCCCTTATTCAAAAAGCTTACTGTCAGATGTGTTTTGGATTTAGAATTTTTTTCAGATTTTGGAATATTTGCCTGTATAATGAGATACCTTGAGGATGAGACCCAAGTCTAAACATGACACTTTAAATACACAACCTAAAGGCAATTTTATAAAATATTTTTAGCATAGTTACATTTTGGCAATGACCTGTCATGAGATCAGGTGTGGAACTTTCCACTTGTATGATGTCAAATATTTTCAGACTTTGTAGTATTTTGGATTTTCAGATTATGGATGCCCAATGTGTATCTGCTCTGCCTAAGAAAAAGCTATAGATATCCATTTCTAATATGCAGTACTGCTAATTTGGCCTAAAACTCACTGCAAATTCTTAAGGCTAGATCTTTGCACATTTTTATAGCTTCAGGTTCAATAAATAAAATACACAACTAGACACACACACACACACACACACACACACACACATACATACAAAGGCTGAGTTACCTCTTAACAGTGCTTCTGGATTGTGTTGAAGATCCAATATATTTTAATCAAAGTTTACTCATTAGGCATTCAAATGTATACTTACGTTTCTAATTTATACTGAATGTATAATTGAAAGTCTAATTTTTCTGGGAAAGGCAATTTGGCTTAAAAAATAAGATACCCAGTTTTTATTTCTCATATTTCTTCCTTTTGCTTTATTTCATAAGGATCATTTAATCCTGTAGTCTCTGGGGTTTTTTAAAAAATATTTAACCCATATAAAACATTTGAAATATATACAATATAGTCATATGCCAGATAATGTTTCAGTCAATAACAGATCACATATACAATGGTGGTCCCATACAATTATAATGGAGCTGAAAAATTCCTATCACCTAGTGATGGACATAAAGCCATTGTAACATCATAGCACAAAGCATTATGCACAAAGCATAGCTCAGATGTTTTGGTGATGCTGATATAAACAAACCTACCGCAAGGCCAGTTGTAAAAAATAAAGCATACCCAACACAAGAAAGGATAAATTTGAGGTGATGAATATGTCTATTACACTGACCTGATCATTACACAATGTACTTAAGCGAGATATCACACTGTACCCCATACATATGCAAAATTATGTAATTTAAAAATAAAAAATACATATTAAAATACACTACTATGTACAGTACATAATACTTGATAATAATAAATGAATAAGCCAGGTGTGATGGTGCGTACTTGTAATCCCAGGGATTCAGAGGAGGCTGAGGCAGGAGGATCACAAGTTTAAAGCCAGCCTTAGCAACTTAGCAAGATCTGGTCTCAAAAAAGGCTGGGGATGTGGCTCAGTGGTAAAGCACTCCTAGATTCAATCTCTAATACTGCAAAAATAACAATAACAAACAACTATGTTACTAGTTTATGCATACCACTTTTTTATTGTTTATTTTTTATTTTAGATTGTACTCCTACTTATAAAAAAAAAAGTTTACTGTAAGTCAGTATGCTATGTTAGTCCAGTAACAGCTTCATACAATCTCCTCTTTATAGCACCTCTGGACTGTATCAAGAGGCCACATCAAGTGACTGACTCCATCTAGGTTTGAGTAAGTACACACTATGATGCTCACACTATGACAAAATTGCCTAATGAAGCATTTCTCAGAATATATTCTTTTCAATAAGTGACACATCCTGTTCACTTATATTTATTTATAAATCACATACATGTAATGTGATACTACTGTATTATATACATATTTTTGGGCTGGGAATTGAATAGAAGGCCTCATGCATTTTAAGCATGTGCTTTATCACTGAGTTACACTCCTGCCCTATTAAATACTACACTATTAAATATACACAAAAGTAACAATTTTAAGTGAATGATGTAATCAGTCATTGTAGATGAAACTTCCAACACTCTTCTGTGTTTTGATGATTCATTTAGAGAACATGGGGTTAGAGAACTTTCTTCCTGAGAGTCAAAGGATAATCCATTTTAGCTTCAGTATTCTTAAAAATCGGGAGCTGTTAAATCTTTGACAAGGCCTAGAGTCTTCAAATGACCCCATGATGGCAGCAGAGAGTAAAGGACAATATGGGACCATATTCTGGGCTGGCACAGGTTAAATAAGGAATACCCTTAGTCTGTGGAGTTCACAAATCAGTTAAATTTAGACTATGGCTTTTATGTAGGAATAAGTTTTCCCTGTTCAAGTGGTCCTGTGCGGCTGGAGAATTATAAGAAAAGGATGGGAAAAAAGTAAGGAGACAAAATCAGAAAGCTTCTAAGTCCTTAAGAGAATGTAACTAAGACATCTGGATTTTATTCTAAGCAATGGAAGGGTTTTTAAAACATTAGAGTGACATGATCTGACCTGGTCTTTTTTTTTTTTTTGGAACCAGGGATTGAATTCAGGGGCACTTGGCCACAGAGCCACATCCCCAGCCCTATTTTTAATTTTATTTAGAGATAGGATCTCACTGAGTTGCTTAACACCTTGCCCTTGCTGAGGCTGGCTTTGAATTCACAATCCTCCTGCCTCAGCTTCCCAAGCCGCTGGGATTACAAGGCACTGGGTGTGCGCCACTGCGACTGGTTTTTTTTGTTTTTGTTTTTGTTTTTTTATGATGATACCGGGGATCCAACCCAGGGCATCAGGCATGCTAGGCAAGCACTCTATCACTGAGCTACAACCCCAGCCCTGATTTGCATTTTTAAAAGACTATTTTTTTCTTTCTTTTTTTTCTTTTTCTTTCTTTTTTTTTTCTTTTCTTGGTACCCAGAGATTGAAGTCAGGGGCACTTAGCCACTGAGCCACATCCCCAGTCCTTTTTTATATTTTTTTTAGAAATTGCTTAGGACCTCGCTAAGTTGCTGAGGCTGGCTTTGAACTCTCAATCCTCCTGCCTCAGTCTCCTGAGCCACTGGGATTATAGGTGTGCACCACCATGCCAGGCTAAAAGACCATTTCGGCTACTATATGGAGAAGGATTGCAGGTGCACAAGAGTTAAAGCAGGTAGGCCAGTCAGGAGGCTACTGCAATAGTCCAGATGAGAGATACATGAGGCTTGGGCTAAAGAAATAGCAGGGGAAATACAGAGAAGTAGGTGGATTCAAAATATATTTTGGAAGTAACATCAATAATATTGCTAAGTGGGAAGCAGGGGTTAACCGTAAGAAAGGAGTGAACTTCAAGCAGGAATGAAGACTGGGCCTACAGAAGGAAGCTCTTGGGAAAATGACCTTTATTTAGCTCAATCTTTATTGCATCAATTATTTGCATCTATTAAGCAGGGACTTATGCAGTAAGTCTCCAGAAAAGATCAGGCAGGAGTCAGGGAGCCAGAAAGGTACTTAGTAACATCTTCATTTCTACCTCCAAGGCAAAAGGCAAATGGCTTCTAAAACATGGCAGGTTCCCCATTTTGTACAGATGATCTGTCCATAGCTGCCATCACCAAAGGCAACTCAGGGGTATCCAGAATCTCATGCCTCTATCTGGTGGTATGCTCTGCTAATTCCTGTTTTGGGTAACTACTTTTTGCAATTTCATATGTTGTGCCAAGAAAATTAACATACTGTAAACATATTAACACACTACAGTATGTTCAAAAAATTTAGCAAACTATAACTGCCTATTTGTCTGATGTTAAATTATATCACCATTGGACAACTATTAGGACAACTCTTAAAGGTACAGAAGAGTGGGGATAACACATTTGAGAAGAAAAATCAAGAGTTCAGGTAGGGACAAACTAAGTTTTTTGCTGTTATTTTTTGTGGTACTAGGGATTAAACCCAGGGCCTCACATATGCTAGGCAAACACTCTATCACTAGGTATATCCCTAGCCCTTTTTCAAAATTTTACTTTGAGATAGTGTCTCCCTGAATTTCCCAGGCTGTTCTTGAACTTGTGATCCTCCTGCCTCAGCCTCCTGGGTAGCTGGGATTACAAGTGTGTTCCACTGTGCCTGGCAGGGACATGTTAAATATGAGATGACGATTAGACATTTAAGGGCAGATGTCAAGTAGGTAGGTGGATGTAAAAGGCTGGCTGCATTCTATTTTTGAAACTAATCAGCATAACAATGATATCTAAAGCTATAAAATTAGATGAGATCATAAGAAAAGAACATAAATTATAGGGCATAAATTAGTGCCCCATGGACCTGCTGACCTATAGACATTTATACACACACACACACACACACACACACTTATTCTCTTTCGGTCTCCACATATTTGCAAACTTATGCCAGAATTTTTAAATTAATAGAGTTCATATTTTAAAAAATTCATATTCTAACTTTCTCTTTTAAGAACTGAACAATCTAGCAATACTTTGCTTAAACAAAGTAGCAGCTTCTTCATTTATATGCAGCATTAATTGGAATTCACCATAATATCTTCTCAACACTGAAGTCAACTGTCCTCATATTTGTACACCACTGTTTCTCAGGATCCACATCTCTATCAAAAGTAGGAAAATGAAAGACAGCCTTTTGAGGCCCCATGTTTAAAGAAAAAATGAGCTGGGTGTGGTAGCACATGCCTGTAAGCAACTTAGTAAGACTCAGTCTCAAAATAAAAAGGAATGGAGTTTCAGTGGAAGAGCACCCCTGGGATCAATCCCCAGTACTGTGGAAAAAAGGAAAAAAAGAGAAAGGTCTGGGGATGTGGTTCAGTGGGAAAGTGCCCTTGGGTACAATTCTCAGTACCAAAATAAAGAAGGAAAGAAAAGAAAAAATGAGAGGGAGCATATTTCTTTATGAATTTAAGGATATTTGAAAATACCATCACTCTACATCATTCATTCACCTTACCCATTTGGACCTTGTAGGCATCTGAGTTTATAATTTCTGGGGTAGATAAACCAAGCTGGAGCCCCTTCAATATTTAGATACCAAGTGGAAGGGAGTTCAGAAAAGGAAAAAGAGGGGAAAGGGTGTAGCTCAGTAGTACAGCACATGACTGGCATGCACAGGGCCCAGGGTTTGACCCCCTGCACTGAGAGAAAAAAGGACAAAGAGGAGAGTAAGAGCAGACAGGAGAAGGCACGTGCATGAGGCCAAGCAGAGAGCTTGCGAAGGAGTCGTGAAGATGCTTTTGAGAATCCACACTGGATAAAAAGCAAGTCCTCAACTTGATTCGTGAATAGAACATTATCAAAGGATGTTGGATAAAAGTAGGCTAAAGAATAAATGGAGAAAAAGAAACTACTTGAGAAAGTAGAAGGAAAGAAATAATCGAGCAGAACTGAATCAAATAGAACACAAACTTAAAAGAAGATCAACAAAGTCAAAAATTGTTTCTTTGAAAAGACTAAACTCATGGAAGAAATCAAGAGAAAAGGAGAGAAGAGTGAACAGCAGAGTCAGGAATGAAAAAAGACATCTTTATTCATGAAACAGGAAAACAATTGTCAGAGGAGATTATAGACAAGCTTATGCAAATAATTTAAACATTTGAAAGATGAATTTCCATAAAAAAAAAATAATTTATCAAAACTGCGACATTGGGGATGTGGCTCAGTGGGAGAGTGCTTGCCTAGTATGCTTGCAGCCCCAGGTTCAATCCCCAGCACCACAAACAAACAAAAAAGTTGCTAAAACGGAGACATGAAAAACAAAATATGAATAGCTTATAACTATTAAAGAAATTATATCCATAATTTTAAAACTTCCCTTAAAAGAAAATTTCAGATGGCTTTACCAGTAGACTCTAACTAAACATTTAAGGAAAAAAGAATGCAGATCTTACACAAACTCTTCTAGAAAACAAAAAATAAGGAACACCCATAACCTGTTGTAAAATGTTTTGTTTTGTCTACGTAGGTTTTATCGAAGTCTGATAAGGCCACTTCAAGAAAGGAAAGTTATAGAACAATATCATTCCCATTGATTTTATTAAATTATTTTTTTAGATGTTGATGGACCTTTATTTTATTCGTTTATTTATATGTGGTGCTGAGAATCAAACCCAGTGCCTCACACAGGCAAGCTAAGTGCTCTACCACTGAGCCACAACCTCAGCCCCCACACTGATTTTTTTTTTTTTTTTTTTTTTTTTT